>CAUYPK010125665.1:0-26397 GCA_963574355.1 Loris lydekkerianus
CAAAGTTACCTTCAGCCAGAACTCAGTTGTTACCAAAGTTACCTTCAGCCAGAACTCAGTTGTTACCAAAGTTACCTTCAGCCAGAACTCAGTTGTTACCAAAGTTACATTCAGCCAGAACTCAGTTGTTACCAAAGTTACATTCAGCCAGAACTCAGTTGTTACATTTAGCGTCATGGGATCTGGAACTCAGTTAATGAATGGCTACAATCCCTTTCATTCAGGCCTAGGAAACTTATGAAATTGACCAGGCCTAGAAAAACCTGGAGTTTCGTTCAGCCAGAGTGCAAGGGGAGGGAGACCTAAGGTGCGGGCACCTCCCCAGCAGTTGTCGGCCCCTCTGTCTACTGGAGCCTCTTACGCTCCACCCCACCCCCACCCCCACCCCCACCAGCCTGCTGGTTCTGCTGACAGCTGTCCCTGCACCAACACAGCCAGGGCTAAGGCCTCAGGTCTGTCCCTGCACCAACACAGCCAGGGCTAAGGCTCAGCTGGCTGGGGCGCCACCTATCCTGTATCAGTGCTATTATTTCTTCAAAGAAGATTCCTTCCCATTTACTGTTAGAAGTTCTTCTAGTGGTTGCTGGGGTTTATGACGATGCCTGCCCAACCCTGTTCTTGGGTGTCCTCAAAGGAAGGGGCCAATTTATTTAAGCACTTTATTACATTTTAGGGGGGAAAGCTAATAGGATATTCTAATAACAACCACAGCATGAATACAAACAATAAATTACAATACCCAAATTATGTGAGAAAATTCCACAGAACTTCCTAATTTCAGGGCAAGTTTACGTATAATTTTCTATTTTATTTTTTAACAAAAGATTTTGACTTTGAGTTCTGTAGCTGCCACAAAAATGCTTTCTCAGATGTCAGAATTAAAGAGCATTAACTGCCTGCAGCCCCAGCTGCTGGAGTCGGGGATCCATCCACTTACCTTTGAGCTGAGGCTGCTCTCTCAGTGCTGAGCACAGCAGGGAAAATAAGGCAGGGTCATTCCTGGGAGACACATGGCTCCACTAACAGCAGCTTTGGCTTGAAGAGTCCTTCCTCCCCATCCTTGCTGAGCACTGTACAAGTGCAGTGCAGTCTAAGACCCTTCTCACTTCAGAGAAGTTTCTACGGCCTATAGACATATGAAAAAATGCTCATCATCCTTAATCATCAGAGAAATACAAACCAAAACTACTTTGAGATATCATCTAACTCCAGTAAGATTAGCCCATGTCACAAAATCCCAAGACCAGAGATGTTGGCGTGGATGTGGAAAAAAGGGAACACTTCTACACTGCTGGTGGGAATGCAAATTAATATATTCCTTTTGGAAAGATGTTTGGAGACCACTTAGAAATCTAAAAATAGATATGCCATTCAATCTGGTGCAAATATCTTTGTTATAATGTGATTTTTGGTCTTCTGGGTATATGCCTAGTAGAGGAATTATAGGATTGGACAAAGATATTTGCACCAGAATGTTTATTGCAGCTCAATTCATAATCGCTAAGTCATGGAAAAAGCCCAAGTGCCCATTGATACACGAATGGATTAATAAATTGTGGTATATGTACACCATGGAATATTATGCAGCCTTAAAGAAATATGGAGACTTTACCTCTTTCATGTTTACATGGATGGAGCTGGAACATATTCTTCTTAGAAAAGTATCTCAAGAATGGAAGAAAAAATATCCAATGTACTCAGCCCTACTATGAAACTAATTTATGGCTTTCATATGAAAGCTATAACCCAGTTATAACCTAAGAATAGGGAGAAGGGGGAGAGGGAGGGGAGGGGGCGGGGAGGATGGGCGGAGGGAGGGAGATTGGTGGGATTACATCTACAGTGCATCTTACAAGGGTACATGTGAAACTTAGTAAATGTAGAATATAAATGTCTTAACACAATAACTAAGAAATGCCAGGAAGGCTATGTTAACCCGTATGATGAAAATATGTCAAATGGCACCATACGCGTAACAGTGTATGGTGCCCCATGATCGCATTAATGTACACAGCTATGATTTAATAATAAAAAAATAAAAATAAAAATAAAAATAAGACCCCTCTCACCAAACTTATTCCTTCCCCCCTTTTCACCACTTGGGCAAGCTTTGTCCGTGACAGCTTTCCCAGCAGCACCCTCACCCCATCCTTGCACTTGGCCTTCACACATATTATCCCTAATAAATCTTCTAAGTGTGTTTTCCCACATGGGATTCCGCTTCTTAGAGGGCCTGAAGTTGCACAAGCCCTCAAGAACATTTTTCACTCTGCTGGGTGGTTAGTTAGAAACGCTTTCCTGAGAAGGAGAACGAGGTGGGGCCTGGCTTGCTGCCACTCCCCTTAATTCTGTCCCAAGTGATTGCTCATACCTGGAGAGGGGGACCACGCTGGCAATCTACCCGTCAGAGCCTCTGTGCCAACTACAAAGGGCTGTAGAAGACTCTCTAGCCCAGCAACAGGTATGATTGAGTATTAAAGGTGAGAGCCTTAAAGACTGATTATTGGGTGCAGGCCCCATATGCTGGAGGTGGCGAGTTCAAACCCAGCCCTGGCCAAAAACCGAAAAAAAAAAAAAAAAAAGAAGACTGATTATCACGCTAGCAGCTTAAATCTCCATTGTGCTCTACATTCCCAGTGGGTTCTGGGACAGACTTGTGGGAGTCACCCTGTTAGAGTAAGACTCGGCTGAGGAGGGGAACTCAGAACCATGAGGTAGGCCTGACCCAGACAGGTGGAAGAGGATCAGCAGCCATGATCTGTGACTTTCATCTGGTGCGACAAAGGGGACCTGTTTGCTGTCTGTGGTGAATGTATCTTGCTCTATAAGGCTATTTTTCTCTTTCACAATGAACTTTGTTTCATGCTTGCTTTAACTTTGGGGTGTCTGGTCATTTTTTGATCCAGAGGGTTCCAAGAACTGAGGACCCAGGCAATTGCCTGAAACCCTGACAGTTTAAGAGAAAACCAGTTGCCTTGAAATGCAACAGTACCATCTCTGAGAAAAAAGAATGTTCATATAGAAAAAACAAATGTGGAAAGAGTGAAGGGTTAAAAGGAAAAAAATGTTAATAGGATATTCCAGTGGAAATAAATAGTATTTAACTTGCAATATTCTAGAAAATGGATCAGAGGTTCTGGTTATAAATTTATATTAAATATTCTAGTAATCATTTGTATTTATTAAGTTTAAGTTATCATGCACGTATAGACAAATCCTAGTTTAGAAAAGGTTTGTGAACACAAGTTAGATAATTTTACAGCTCTCTGTAGAAACAGAAGGCACGTAACATGAAATGCAAACCTGCTTGTCCTTGTCTTTGGGAGATACATTTACAGTACCTCACTTTAGGAGAGTATTAAACACGACCCTAAAAATTGCAGGTTTCATTATCATAGGTTTTATCTGTATTCTGTCACTCCTGCCATCTTAACTAATCCGCACTATTTTTCCAAGTAAACTTTGGTTTCTTATCTGAACCACAAACTGTTCAGAAAGAGGAACAGAAGCAGAAATTGATAAGCCACAGTAAAGTGATATCCTATCAAGAAGGTTTAAAACCACTCTCCCTTCTGTTTCAATTACCAGTGGAAAGCTAGGCATAAAACATGCCATAGAAAATGTCACTTGCTGGATTAATTTGTTTCACCTCTGTTGAGAAACAACGGTCTATATCAGGATTCTACCTGCTGCTTAGAGAAAATGTAAATCAACAGCTCTAGTTCTAGGTATATTTATAATTCCAAAATAAAAACATTAGGCAATGGGCAAGAAGGTATGATTATCCCCCCACCAAATGAGAAAAAATAAATAGAAGCAATTTGTGTAATGACCCAATCACAAGTGATCACAATAAATAAAGCACAGCAATATTATATAATTAAATTCCGTGTTTAAAAAATGTATAGAAACTCCTCTTAGGATTAACAGAATATACCCTAGTGGAGGTATAGAAAGTAATTCCACACTGAAGAACGGGAGTATATAAATGGAACAAAGAAAAAGCTAGGAAAATTAGAGATGTGTGCCAGGAGGATCAAATGAGTTTAGTTAGACTGGAGCAAGGTTCATGAAGAGAGGCTTTAAAGAAAATAATAGGCAAAAATAGGAAGATGTTGAGGCTCACAATAAAAAGCGTTTACCTGGTATTTCCCAGTGCATATTGGATGCCTCTGTGGTAAGTGATTATCTTACAGCTGGGGGTGCTGTGAATTGGTTTCACAGCTCACAGGTTTCCAGGAGCTTTGTTTGTTCATAAGAAGTTATTGACCATTACAAAGTTTGTTTTAAGTGATTTGATGAGACCTCAAATTGGTTATCATTGAATTCCTTTCAGTTCTAAGATATGTTTTTGTATGTCCAAAAGTATGCTTTAAATATATTTTTCTATAAGATGGGAATATATTAAAATTGGGAAATTATAATATAAAATATGAATTTCTCTCCCTCTACCAAGTAAACCATAATTAGGAGGGATTATAACACTTGGCCAGCATTCATCTATGGCATCTCAAGTCATCTCACTGAAACTAACTCGTGTTAGCACTTTGTATTAGAGTTCACCAGTTTCCAGCTAATAACTTTAGTGATATACTTTATGTGCTTAGATTCATAGACATTAAAACCTTCTTCATCAGGCTGTGGAGATTGAGTTACATTTCCTAACATATGAGCTTCCGATGTATTGGTCCAAATTGAAACAAGGCTGAAGCAAATGAGACCATTTTTCACTTAAAGTGAGAAGGACCTGAACTAGAATGATAAAAATAGCAAGGCAGAATGGAGGTGAAAAGCCAAAGTTCAGAAGTTACCATTACATTTTACTTCAGAAGATATGACTGAATAGATTGTTTGAGCTCAGGAGTTAGAGACCAGCCTTAGCAAGAGTGAAACTCCATCTCTTCCAAAAATAGAAAATTAGCCAGGCATTGTGTCCTCCTCAGGAGGCAGAGACAAGAGTATCATTTGATCCCAAGAGTTTGAGGTTGCTGTGAGCTTTGATGCCACAGCACTCTACCCAGGTGACAGAGTGAGACTGTCAAGAAAAAAAAAAAAAAAAGGGTGAAGAAAAATCCAAAGTGGTGAGAATAATAACCATATTTGGAATTCTGGATGTTTTTCAAAAATGAAGAACTAGAATTCAAGAAATTGGTCAGGAATAAACAGGAAGATTGGAAATTGTTTAAAGGAAGGTGAAAAGAAGAGGCTATTAGAACAGACAGCATTTTCAAGTACAGGAATAAAAATAGCTAGGATCTTATCTTTAGGGAGCTCCAATAGTTAAGTCAGAAACATAAGGAAGAAAATGCGTAAAAGAAAGAGGGAGTGGTCCACGGTCAAGAAGGCAGGCAAGTGCAAGAAAGCAAAACCTGGGCACCATCCCAAGGGATTCATCATTGTCGAATGTTTCTGAGACGTAAAGAGAAAAAAGACTGAGGAAAGGGATTAGATGACTGAGGAATAACAGTGCCATTGTTCATTTACGCTGTCCCAATAATTATAGAAAGTGACTTACGTTTATTTATTTCCCTAATTTAATTATTGCAACGAGTATATAAGTTAATACTTATATCCATTCTGTGAATAATGACAGATTACAGAAGTTAAAATAATTTTAACCCCTGCATGGGTTATTATACGTGGGAGGTTTGTGTGAGCATGTCCTAAAGTAGGGTTTATTATTTTCACTCATATTTCTTGGCTAACACGGCTTTGCATGAGTGCAAGAGAGTCTGCTGTATGTCTACTCTGAACTTTTGGTGACCAACTGCCAGTCTCTGCCACAAAGGGGAAAACAATACTGCAAAGCTCTCAGCAGTAGTTTTTAATCATTTTCATGTAAATATTGATTTTTTGAATTCATGGAAAACATTTAGGGGCATTTTATTTTGCAAAAAGAAAGCCAAATTGCCAGGCATTACAGTAATTCAAGCTAAACTACTCTGCACAATAATGTCAAAGTTTGCCTTCCTTGTGAATTACTTGCATTTCTAAACTTAAAGTTCTGATTCTAGGCAGGAAAAGTCCTAGAGTAGAAAATAACATTTACCTCCATTACTGCAGTAATCTAGAGAACAAGAAGGTATAAATCAGGTTCAAAATATCACCACTGAGAGAGATAAACTTGACTTTGCCAGTTGACAGCTGGAGAATGGACGATGAGAGGAGAGAGACAGAAAGCTCCACCCTGGAAAGAGTCTTCGTTTGTGGGATCCGGAAGAATTTACAGCCCCTGTCTTGTTCCAACATTTTCTTTTCTGAGTTGTAATTTCTTTCTGCTATCTCTAAGCTTTCACTGAAGTTTGGTTTAGAGTTACAGCTCAGACTAAACAGAATTTTGTAGAATTAACAGAGAAATCTATTCCCTTGTTTGGAGAGAAGAGTTACGGGCAGACTGATGGCAAGCTGGGACAGTGAGTCAGCAGTGAGTTACCTGAAGAGGCTGAGGCAGGAGCCACTGGCCCTTCCCTAGTGACTGGAAGACGTGGCTCGAAAATGCTGAAGCATGGGAATCCAGGAGAAACCCTAAGTTTTCTAAAGGCACACAACATAGATATTTAAAAAAAATACATTTTCTTATTTATGAAAAAAAGCATACTCTTTGATGGCAGGATATCTAAGGGACATCAGAATTAATGCACCATGGGATATAACACTATTATTTCAGCACTGTAATTGAAGCTAATGTTTTTGTGGAAAATTAGGCAACACACTTTATAGCTCAGAATCTATTTACCCAAAAGACTGTAACAATGCCTATTTGGTACTTTGCTTTTGCTAATATATGATTTTTTCTCTGGAAACTCTAAAGCAAAAGCACCATGCAAACACAAGGGATAAGCCTTAATGCTGAAAATCACAAAAATTTCAAAATATTAATAATTATTGCCTAAAAAATGGTCAATTTCTCTTTTCAATATTCTATTCAATTTGACAAATTATCTACCCCTGTGTTTTTATATGTATATTGTATATTTATATACATTAATAGAACAATGTAGACCAATAGTAACATTTTTATGTTGAATCACAAAAATGTGGCCTAGATATTTCTATTTTTTCTCAATTAGTTCAGGTAAGAAAAAGTTTGCATACCGGCGCTATGAGGGAAAGAATTCATCTCCACTGAATCAGCAGGCAAAGTAGTGGAGGTGTTAATCAGAATTGCATCCAGGCTACTGTAAAGGTTGAAGTCTGCCTACAGCTAGAAAAATAATTTAAATTAAAAATGGAACTTTCTCTTGCCATGTTGATCTGTATACTTTCCAGTCAAAAGCACAAAATGTTCATTTAAAAACGTTATTGAGTTATCAAAATGCAATGCAAAAATATGATATTTAGGTAGAAAAGGTCAGATTTTAATAAAAGTAGAAGTCTCAAAAACTTGAAATGTCAAGATTGGGTAGAAAATTATGATTTTTTTTAAGCTTACTATTTGATTGACTGAAACTATTTCTTAAGAATTATCAGGAAAGTACAACGTAGCACACATTGATACAACCCTTTGTAAAAGGTGTGAGGGAAATTTTCTTTTCTGGGGTTTAGTATTTGTGGGACAGAGAGTTGGAGAGAGGATATAGTTAAAGATGTGAATGTAAATAGTAAATGTTACTACTTTGATAATCTTGGATTTTTAAAAAGAGATTTGGCATCTCTTGAATTGTTAATACAAATATAAACTCTATGGATATATATATATATATATATATATATAATTTATATAAATGTACCTAGAACTTCTTAATATCGTTCTACTTGTAAAGATTAAGTGAATTGTAATGGAAGGAATTAGATTGACTATAAAAAGGTATGTTTGGCTGAGGTGAAACAGAATAAGTAAAGTGAAAATCCAAATAATAACTTTGCAAGAATCAAACATTCATATTAATTTTAGACAATTTTATTCGCAACTTAGGCCATTGATTGTCGGTAGTACCACTGGTTACAATTGATTTCTAAAGCTTTACAGTGTTCAGAAATTGTGAGATCTACTCTTCCACTTTTGAATAGTATTTCTCTGACCCTCCCGAAATTTACAGTCAATTTCTATGTGGGTTATAGGGTATTCAGAATTCAGTATTCAGATTTTGAGGTATTCTAGAATTCTGGGTAGCATCAAAATTTAATGAAACTGGAAAAAAGCAGATAAGATAAAAATTGTGACAAGATTTATGTTAGCTCTTGTACTGGGGTGGAATCTTTCTCTCCCTAAGATCGTAGGTAAAGAGTAAAATTACTGCAAAAAAGGGTGTAGTTTGTTCCATGAGAGGACATTGTACCTGTCCACTTAGATATGATTTGTAGAACAAAATACCAACCAAAAATGCTGTCTGACATTTTACAAAATTGCTTTTCTTGTGTTGAGACATCTAAAGGCTTTAACATACAATTTATCCATGATTGATATCTCAGGTTTAGTGCATTATCTGTTTCACTTCTCAAGCAGAGACTTGGATACTGGGAAGAAATTGAAAAGAAAACAAAACAAAAACCATCCAAACAAAAACATACAAACAAAAAAAATTTAACAGCCCAAGAGAGAATTCAAAAGAGCCACATAAGCTCTTTTCTTTCATTCCTGATGGAATGAAAATTCGACGTGAGTGAAATAAATTTTTTTGTTTTATAATGTCTTCTAGAGTTGTGGTAAGGAAAGCTGGCTTAAAACTGATTTTTTTCTGGATTTAGAAAGTTTGTTTTCTCTCTTTCTCTTTTACTTTAAGAGATAGTAATGAAACAGAAATTCAGTAGTACTTGTTAAACTGGAAATGTGTCTTCCTGAAAGGCAACATTACAGACAGAGTTAAAAACTGAAGTACAGTAGAATCTCTGTATGTCGACCACCCAAGGGACTGTAAAAAATTGGTCCACAGATGGAAGTGGTCAACTAGGCCTGCTAAACTGACTTGTACAAGTGGTGCGTGTCTGGTCTATGAAAATTAGGTCAACTGAAGGAGGGTGGTCAGTGTACTGAAGTGGTCAACTATGGAGGTTCTACTGTATAATTTTTTTCTCTCCTTTTGTGAGAGTATCAATTTTTGAAAATAGTATTTCTTTATCATGTAACTGCAGAAATTGCACACCAGGCAACCTTTTATTTAGAACTATGAATTCACTTTGCAAGAGTGGTGGGGTATAAAAGGTATTCAAGAGAGAGAAAAGGAAGAGAGAAGGGAAAATAGAAATAGGGAAGGAAGGAAATGAGGAAGGGATGAAGCCAAGAAATAAAGAAGGAGGGAAGAGAAGGAGGGAGGGAGGGTGGAAAGGAAGGAAGAGAAGAGAAAAATAAAAGGCTATTTTCCTTTGAAGGAGTGTTTTCTCAACACCTGAAACGTTGCCTTTCATTGTGTCCCAGCCCCACCACTCCCATTCTTTTAATAAATATTCTATTTGATTTTTCAGAATCGGTATTATTCATCCTACCTCTTTTAGGGAGTTTTCCTTAGTTTTTCCTTCTGCAGCCTGGATATTGGGTCATGCCTGAGTCTTCAATGGACCACGAATTCAATAAAGGCAACTGCTGTATTTTTCAATTATATCTGATCAGTACCAAGAACTGTAGCTGGCATGATAAATGTGTGCTCCATATTGTTTAGATAAGTAAAAGAATTTATGAATATGCTTATGTTGTCCTCCTTTTGCAAACTCCCTTTTTTCTACAAGACCTACTTTTAATTTTTTTCACAGACATTTTCCCTCCTATGTCACCTGTCTCTGTATTATTCTGATTCTAATTTATGAGGATGTAAAGTGAATGTACCCCTTTGAATCAGAGTTCTTCATGAGTTTTTATTTTTGTTTCTCCTGAGGATGCCTACCAATAGGACATACCTGGCATGCAAGATCTGCTTAATGGAGTAAGGATGAGTAGTAAAAAATGAAAATTGTGCATTTAAAAGAGCTGTTTTCCATTCATGAGTCTGGGTTAGTACAAAATTTACTTAGAAATAGGGATTCAGATCTAATGTGCTCATGGAAGGAAGTGCTATGCTTGAAATTAACCTTTACTTGTTGTGTGTTAAAATCTATTGACTTATCTAATTTTATTTGTAATTCTATTAATTTCTATATCTCTTGTAGTAATGTAAATTATATATACAATTAAATTCATTATATACTTCTAGTCAAAAATACATTTCATCATTATATAATGTTCTAGTTCTTTTGAGCTGCTATTACAAAATACCATAAAACTGGTGGCTTATACACATGGAAATTCATTTCTCCTAATTCTGGAATGTGGAATGTCTAAGACCAAGGCAGATTCCATGGAGGGTGAGTGCTTGCTTATTGATTTGTGAAGGGCAATCTTTTTGCTGAGTCATTGTACAGCATAAGGGGAAAAAGAGCTCCCTTGTGCCTCCTTTACCAGGGCACTCAGGTCATGCAGGAGGCCTCCACTTCCATGACACAATCACCTCCTAAAAGTTCCGTGTCCTATACCATCATGTTGGGGGACAGGATTTCAACATATTAATTTTAAGAGAACATAAACCTTCAGGACCATAACATGGTCGTCCCCACTATCAGTCAAGATGCCGTCAAGAAAACAGAAACAACTAGAAGAAGGGGTTCAGATTATTACAGTCTTGCCAAGTACATTCCCCACTGCCAATACGCTAATAGAGCAGGTATTGCAACAAAGGAAAAGTTTAACATCACAGGTGCCTTGCCAGGAAGTCAGAGGAAGTTCTCAAATTCATCGCTCCCTCCCACGAAAAAAAAAAATTGGAAGAAAGCATTTTTGACGATCATCTGGTGGCAAAAGACTAGGCTGGGTTCAGGGAGGAACGTAGGGGTGTAGAAACATTTGCTGAGTGGGTTCTTGGAACAGGGGTTGCAAAGACCAGCTGAGGCAGTTTTTTAGCACAAGCCCCTGGGTGGGTCAAGTGCTCTAGGAATACAGGGCCTGGAAGATATCCCAAACACCAGCATTAGATTCCAAAGAGGGATGTTACCTATGGGAGCAAAGAAGACAGCTAAGAATCTTTATGACCATCAGCTGTATGATTCCTTTGTAATAAAATATAGGAAAACAAGCTCAGGAACAATGATTGGTTTTATTTATACACACACACACATACACAAACACACATATATATATTTGGTTTTTCATATATATATATATATATATGAAAAGTCAATGAGGCGTGTTGAGGCACACCAGGAATTAGCAAGAGAAGAAAATTCTTACTATCCTTAAACTGCAGGGAAAAGAGGGAGGAAAAGCTGGAGACACTTGAGACCAGAAGCAGGCAGACCTGTAGGGAGAGAGCTGCAGCCTCGGAGGAACTCTGTAGGGAGACAACCTAGCCCAAAGCATAGAGAGAGACAGAAAAATAATGATGCCTTTCTCCCCACCTCTGTCTCCTGCCAGTGCCACCCTTTTGTCAGGTTAAACTGACCCTTGAAAGCATAGGCTGAAAGAGCTGGAAGCCCTGTACCAAAGAGCACAGTCACAGAGGTAGAGAAACAGATCAGAGGAAAATAGACCAGATTCAAGGACAAATTTTTTCATTTATAGAATATAAAATAAAACATATTTTATCTTCTATTAATGCTTTCTATTGGTAGGTTTTGCTTGGCATAATTTTTTTTAACTATTTTCTTTCAAGTCATTGATCTATCCTTGTTTTGGATGTTTTAAATACAGCAGCACATAGCTGGATTTTTCTTTTTTCTTTTCTCACCATATTTTCTGTAACGAAAGCATTTATTTTTTGCACTATTTGAATGAACATATCATCCCTTTTATGTACTTTCAATTTGCTTTGCCTTTCTATACAATTATTAGCTCTATTCCTGCCTTCTTTTATATTGAATGATTTTTCTTATCATTCCAAAGTTTTCCATTTTCTGCTACTAGTTGGGAATTATAGTCTCTACATTACTTGGTCATTACCAAAACCAAAATGTTCAAAATGTAAAATAGTTTATTTTTTAATACTATCTAGAATCTTTTCTATTAATGACCGGTTTGTATTAGGTTTTATTTTTCCCCTACAGGGAAACTAAATAGAATAATCAAGAAAAAAAGAATTTAATAACTCTACAATCTCAAATCATTAGGAAAGATAAAGTGACCTATCTCTGTCTATGATGATGGTGAAAATATCCATTTTCACTTCAGCTGGCATGAAATCACAAAACCCAACACTTCATATAGATGCGAGATCTGCTGATTACAATCACAGCATTACAATCCTTAGGGCAAAACTGTAAGCTGATTTAGGTTGGCAATTAAATACAGTTAATCTTCTAGGTGATTGCAGTTGTTGACCTGGCAGTATCTTAGAATAGGTGATAAAAGATAATTTGGTAACTGTGATAATGTCATGTTATATACTAGTAGTAAAAATAGTCTACCACTAGTTGAAGAATCCTTCTCATTAGTACCTTTTACCTATCCATAAGCCACATAGCAAATAAGTTTAGAGAGGCAAGGCTGTGAGATAATTTAGTTGATGTCCCCTAACTTGGGTATAACTTACTTTGCAGGTAATGTTTATTTAACAAAAAGGATAAATGAAAATATACCACTTTTTCCAAAGAAAATAAAAACAAAACTTATCAAAACAGTAAAAGCAGTGCTGGGGGATCATTTATAGATGTAAATGCTTGTATTAAAAACAAAAACACAAATATTTTAAATCAACAAAAATGCCAAACTTTTACCCTGATAAACTAAGAGTTAGAGAAGACTCAAGTTACTAACATTGGCAATGGCAGTGAAGACATTAATTCCAATTCTAGAGAAATAAAAATGGGTATAAGAGACTATTAGTACTACAAAGAATTGTACACCAACAAATGGTATAACCTAGATGGAAATGGATAAACTAGAAACACAAAACCTACAATGACATGTACAAGGAAGAGAGGCCCATTTTTGCCACTTCTATTCAACATAGGGCTAGAAGTTCCAGCTAGAGCAAGCAGGGAAGCAAAGGAAATAAAAGGAATTCAAAATGGAAAGAAAGAAGTAAACTTATTTCTGCCTAAAAAAGATACGATTTTATACATAGTATGACCTGAAAATGCCACACACACACACACACACACACACACACACACACAGACAGATTATAAATGAGTTCAGCAAAATACAAAGTCAACATACAAAAATCAGTTGCATTTCTAACTAAAAACGAACAACCTGAAAGGAATATTATACAAACAAATCCACTATAAAAAGAACACAATACTTAGGGAGTAACTTAACCAAAGAAATGAAACCCTTAAATTAAAAACTATGAAATTTAACCAAAAGAAATTAAAGTGGAAACAAACAAACAACAACAACAAAAATGGAAACACATCTCCTTTTTGTGCATTGGAAGACTTAATGTTGTCAAAATGTCCACGCCAACAAAAGAGATCTACATATTCAACGTATCCTAATGATGTTTTGGGCAAAAATAGAAAAATCTACCCTAAAATTCATTTAAAATCTCAAGGGACCCAAACAGACAAAATAATCTTTAAAAAAGAACAAAATCAGAATGTTCATGATACCTAATTTCAAAACTTATTATAAAGCTATAGTAATCAAATAGTATTGTACTCATGTAAAGACAGACGTATAGGTCAATGAAATGAAAGAGAGAGCCTAGAAATAAACCCTTGCATATATAGTCAAATGATTTTCATTGGAGTTTCAAGACCATTCAGTAGGGTAAATATAGTCTTTGCAATGAATAGTGCCAGGAAAACTGCATCTCCACATGCATAGGGATGAAGTTAGATTCTAATGTTAATGGTACATAAAATTGTATGAAAAAAGATCAAATATCTAAATGTAAAATTTAGACCTATAAGACTCTAATTCTAACTCTTATTCTAAAACATAAGGAAAAAACTTTGTGAGACTGGGTTGACAATGATTTCTTGGATAGGATACCAAAGGCAAAGGCAAGAAAAGAAAGATTAGACAAATTGCACTTCATGAAAATTTAAAAAGAGACCATGTAAACAGAGTGAAAAGGCAACTCACAGAATGGGAGAAAATATGTTCAAATGATATATCTGATAAGGGATTAATATCCAGAATATTAGATAACAAAAAGACAAATAACATGATTAAAAAATCGGTAAAATATTTAAATGCAAGTTTCACCAAAGAAGATATACAGATGACCAAAAAGTACATGAAAAGATACAAATATAACAAATCATTAGGAAAATGAGATACTACTTCTCATCTATTAGAATCGTTACTATCAAAAATAGAAAATAGTAAGTGTATTTCAGGGATGTGGAGAAATGGAAAGCTTTGTGTATTTTTGAGGGGAATGCAAACAGGTGCAGTGTCTATGGAAAACAGTATAATATTTTCCTTCAATAATTAGATAGAATTACCACAAGATCCAGCAATTTCACTTCTATGTATATACCCAAAAGAGTCAAAAGAGAGGCTCAAATATATGTTTTTACACCGAGGTTCACAGCAGCATTATCCATTATACCTAAAATATGGAAGCAACACAAGGATCCATTGATGGATGAGACGATAAGCAAAATGTGGCATGTACATAAAATGGAATATTATTCTGCCTTAAAAAGGAAGAATTTTCTGCGATACACTGCAATATGGATAAATCTTGAGGACATTAAGCTAAGTGAAATAAATCAATTATAAAACGACAACTGCTGTATGATTCCATTTATATAAGACACTTAGAGAAGTTAACATCATAGACACAGAAAATAGAATGGTAGTTTCTAGGAGTGAGGGCTGGGCGGAGTGTTATTGTGTAACAAATACAGTATTTTCAGCTTCACAGGATTTAAGAGTTATGGAGATGGATGATAGGACAATGTTATGAGTGTATTTAATAACATTGAACTGTGTGCTTGAAATGATTTTCTGTGTATTTTATTACAATAAAAAATTGAAAAACAAACTTAATTTATTAAAGATTTATCAGAATATTGAATTTATGCAAAATTTATAACTCCTGTAAGGTTTCGTCTGTCATTTACAAGTGATTGTAGATTCCAGACTAAAGTTCTGCCCCTCTAAAAATTTTACGGTTTGGGAACTTTTAAATTTTCTCTAATTCCCTTAAATGTTATTTCCTCAGGATTTATTATGATCTATTGGTCTCTTAGGCAAAACCTTGCTCACTGTTTTTCCTATATGTAATGACATATGGTAGTCCTAAGTGACAAGTATGTTAAATTTTAGTTTTTTATCTGTCATTTACATATACTATTTGTTGGGTTTTGCAACCATATTTACAAGTTTCTCATAAAATTAAGGCAAACAAAATTTACATAATATTCTAGGGGCAAAGAATGCATAAATATTTATCTAAATTTTTGTCAAAGTGAGCCACCATCAGCACATGACAAGCTGTGTGATTTATAGTCTTATTCATTCTTTTTTTATTCCCTTATTCCAATTTGTTTTTCCTCTTTAAGATTCTTGCTTCTTCACCTACCCTTTGTCCAAATTCCCCTGTCAAGATGGAAGGTTAGTCTGTATTCTTTGAAGGAACCAACAATTCTGGACAATTTCACACAAAATAAATGACTTGATATCTCATCTACAATCAGTGAGAAATGTATCACTTAAGCGTCTCTGAGAATATTTGGCATCATTTGATACAAACATTTTTGATCTAAAATTAATTTGCTAAATAGTATTCCATAGTATACATATACCATAATTACCTCTTTTATGTTTACATGGATGGAGGTGGAAAATATTGTTCTTAGTAAAGTATCACAGGAATGGAAAAAATATATATTCCAATGTACTCAGTACTACTGAGTGAAACCAATTTATAATCATTCACCCTTGCATAAGAAAAATGAAACACAACTATAGCCTAGGATGAAGGAGAGAAGGGGAAGGAGAGGAAAGGGGAGGGGGTGGGTCAATAGAGGGAGGGTTGGTAGGGAGGCCACACCTATGGAGCACATTGCAAGTACAAGTTGGATCTATCAGGTGCAGAACACAAATGTCTTATTGCTGTAATTGGGTAAATGAGGTGAAAGCTATGTTGATTAGTAGGATGTAAGCACTCCGATTTGTACAAATAGTGCATCAAATCTCATAATGGCATAAATGTATTTATGATCTATGTACAATTGACTTAAAAATACAATTAATCACTAAAAAAATTAAAAAATAAAAAATAAAATTGATTTGATGAATTTGATTCCAAAATATTTTAATTTGTAGGCTCTAATAAGAAGTCCAACTTTTATCATATGAATATAAAAAGTGTGTTAATTTGATTAAATTATGCTTTTGGGAAAACAAATCTCCCTCACATCACAATGGTGTGTGACAATCAAGGTTTATTTCTCCATCAAGTAATATGCTGATCATGGGTCTTTAACGCTCACTGGGTCCTTAACCCTCACTGCTGCCACCTTCATTTTGACACCTAGACTAAGTGGCACTCATCTGGCACATCCCCAGTTTGTGGCAGAGGGAAAACACCACCTAGGTAAGCACCTGTCAGTTCTTTGAGCTTCCACTCAGCAGTGTTATTCATTCTTTCCTCTCAACTTAATATTCCATTTTATGTACCAGAAAGAATATTCCATTATATGCCACAAAGAGTATCCCTTTCCACGTATTTTCTACAGTTATTAAGTAATCATCTTTTCGCTCTCTATATAAAGTGATGGGAAATTTATTTATTTTAGTTTTTGAGATAAAGTCTCACTCTGTTGCCAAGGCTAGAGTGCCATGGCATCAGGCTACCTCACAGCAACCTCAAACTCCTGGGCTCAAGTAGATCCTCCTGCCTCAGCCTCCGGAATAGCTGGGATTACAGGTGCCCACCACAACACTTGGCTAGTTTTTCTATTTTTAGTAGACAGGGGTCTCACTCTTGCTCAGGCTGGTCTGAAACTCCTGAGCTCAAGGATCCTCCCACCTCAGCCTCAAAGAATGGTAGGATTACAAGCATCAACCACAGTGCCTGGCCAGTGATAGGAAAATTTTTAATAAATCCTTATTACCAGTTTCAGCAGATAAAAAGTAATTCAAGTTCAAATCAAAATGATCTGTGGAGGGGAACTTTAGATCATTTGAAGACGAATCATTAAATACTTGATGCAGGAATAAATGCATAAATAAAAACAAATGTACTATGAAATGAACGTGTATCACTAAAGGCCATTAATTATACCTAAGTATCTAGACACAATTACAGCAGTTTTCTCTGCTTATCCAAATCCCTGTTCCAGGTGCTCACAGTGGAGGGGCTGACACTCCACTAACCACCCTCTTGTGTCTCTAGTGCCCTTTCCACTCTAAAATAAGCCCCTCCTTACCATCTCTTTTACTTTATCTTGTTATCTTCTTTCAAATTGATATAGAGTAATATTTATATAAAATAATACATGCTGATCTATTTATTATTTAATTATTTATGTATCAATAACAATCTATGATAAGGAATTTTATCTGAATTATTAAGTAAAAACATTAAAGCAGGATTTGCACTTCAGGACTTCATAATCATAAACAAAAACCTGTAGCCTTGCAGCCCAGCAATAATGCCAGAAAACTTGCTAAAAATTTTGTAGTTAAATGGCTAACATAGAAATGATGAAATTATTAAATCTTTTATAGGTATCAATCATAGGTAGCCATAACTGATCATAGAATTTTTTTTTTTTCTGAATCTAAATCTAGATCTGAATGAAGACAATGTGACTGTGCTAAACGTCTAAGTTTGATATAAAATATTTTGTACCACACCTATGGAGCATAGTGCAAGTACAAGTTGGATCTATCAGGTCTAGAACACAAATGTCTTAACGCTGTAATTGGGTAAATGAGGTGAAGGCTATGTTGATTAGTAGGATGTTAAGCATTCCAATTTGTGCAAATAATCAACACTCTGAATCCCATAATGGCACAAATGTATTCATGATCTATAACTTAATTAAATCTTAATAACTTAATTAAAAAAAAAAAAGACAAGAAGTGGCATTGGCCCATCTGCTTCAGTGGTAGGGAACAATGGAGAATGGTGACAATTGTGGCCAGTGGAGCCTGCAAACCCTGTGCCTAAGGGCAGCCCTGGTTACTGCCGTGCAGGCTCCTGAGCTGCTAGATTTCTGATTCCTTGAGAGAGACTCAATGTCTCATTTCCCTTACTCCACAGCAAGCCCCTTTTGTGTTATTTACTTTTTTTGTTGGATTATAACACACACACACACACACACACACTAGTTTTAAGTGTTCAGCCCAATGAATTGTCACAATAATCTTGAAGTAGAAAAAAGTTGGAGGACTTGCACTACCATATTTTAAAACTTATTATAAAGCTAGAGTAATTAAGATAATGTAGTCTCGTTGTAAATGATAGATTAATGATACAGAAATTCATCTGCAAATGACAATAAAAAAGCTGTCATAGATCGTTTGACACATTTTCATTACACTGGTTAACACAACCGTATATACTCTAGTATAAGCTGAGTTTTTTCGGCACAAAATTTGTGCCGAAGAACCCGAAACTCGGCACAAATTTTGTGCCGAAAAAGCTCGGCTTATACTCGAGTATATACGGTAGCCTTCCTGGCATTTTCTTAGTTATTGTGCTAAGACATTTACATTCCACATTTACTAAATGTGTCAAACAGTCTATGAAACTAGTGTATGGTGCCCCATGATCACATTAATGTACACAGCTGTGATTTAATAAAATACAAAATTAAAAAAAAAGAAAATATTTCAAATTCTATATTTAAAAAAGTCATAAAAATATATTATTTTGTGAAATAAACATATTTTCTTCATTATAATGTCATTGTGTTATATATCAAGATGAGGAATTACAGAATAATAACTATTCACTGAGCTGTTAGGGTACTGTGTTAAGGATAAATTGAGTTCATATATTTGTATTTACACACTTAGCAATTCACAGGGCTGAAGGACTAGGGAGTCAGAACTTATGTCTTAAGGGAATATAATAAAGCTGACGCTGACTTCAAAGTTTAGAGGCATTACAAACGTGAAGCAGGTGAGAAACTAGCTTCAGGTATAAAATTTTGGATGTGCCCACCACCACCCCACTCAATTCATGCTAGTATGGGGCATAAAAAGCACCAAAAAAACTGCTTTATCCGGATAAATATGTTAATGTATTATTTGAAAAGATTGAATTCAATGCAAAACAACCATCATTAACAAAACAGTAATTTTTTCTGAACTTCAGATTAATATAAAGGTACAAAAGATTAGCTTATACTGTTTGCATTTGTTAGGTAAAGTCCAAGTAATAGTTGAGCCCTTCTTCCAGTGGGTGCGCCATGTATCCCTACTTTGTGCCCCACAGGTGGGAGCTTACCAAACTCCTATTCCTTCTCCCTTCTTGAATTTGAGTGTTTTTCTCTCATGTGGGCCTCTAGTTTTTTATTTAGCAGTTTCATATTAATATTGAGTATATTGGATGCTTGCTAGCTATCTACCCAGAAGAAAAATATCAATATTTTAAGTACAAATAGGATTAGTGAGGTAGATGTCCTAAGTCACTAGGGATGGGATCTATAAAGTGAGCCTCAGGCAGTCTATGAACCACCTGAAACTGTAAAAGAAATGTGGTGGAAATGTGCACATTTGTATATATATTCACATACAGTTTTGTAAAATGGTTTCTGCGTCCCATTACATATATATAGGAGAGACTCATTCTGAAAAGATTAAGAATTATGAATCTTCATATCATTATTTATGTGAGCATAAAGTGCAGAAGGAAATTAGGGAACAAAAGTATAAAAACAAGATACATTTCCTGCCCAAGATATAAACATTGTAAATATTACTAAATGTTTAAGAGAGGCAGTATAAGGCGAGAAGCATAAACTCTACCACCAGGTAGTGTGGATTTGTAAATTGAACTCACCACTAACTAGCTCTGTGTCCCTGGGAAAGTTGCTTAATCTTACAGTACTTTAACTTCTTCATCTGGTAATGGGTATAATTATATTGTCTACACACAGGAATACTATGAGGATTAAATAAGTGCATATATGAAAAGGTTTTGACATGTCTGACATATTATAAATAAGCACTGTTTAAATGTTTTAGTTACTATTATTGTTACTATTTGAGAAAAGAATTATATCACAAAAATTAGTGGCCTTCATAAAAACCTATGAAAATTACTTAGCTCACTTTTTGAAGAACAAAATATTATAAACACTCATAATGCCTTAACAGCATCATATGCAAGTCAAAAGCTTTTTTTATTTACTCCTGTGACAATAGGTCCAGTTATTAGAATTACCACAACTACACAATAGTGAAGCTACATCTCTTTAAAAATATTTTATAGCTTATTTTTCATTAATTCAATAAGTCCCCAGTCATTTCAAATTATGGGGAGGTATTGCACAAGAAATATATAGTGCACAAGTCTATATTGTTATTAACTAATAAGGTAAAAATACATAATTGAAAGGACTAAGTCTTTCAATAGTTTGGGCAAAGACAGACACAAATATATAGTTGTTTCCATTGTGAAATGATCAGCCTAGACATTGAAATAAGTGTATGCTAAGGCTATTTTATTTTTCATATGGTTAGAAGTGGGTAAGTTGTTTAACAAGAGATGACTTCTTACTTTTTTTTAAATATATTTTTATAAATATATAAAATAATGGGTATAAAAACATTTTATATATTTTTATAAATACATAAAAAAGTTACTGTATATACTCGAGTATAAGCCAAGTTTTTTCGGCACAAAATTTGTGCCGAGTTTGGGTTTTTCAGCACAAATTTTGTGCCGAAAAAACTCAGCTTATACTCGAGTATATACAGTAATTTTAATATATTAACTAAAATGCATTAATGGAAGCCTTTGAACTATGAAACCACCTGTGTAGTCTCTGTGATGTAATTTATCCCATTTTAAAACTATTCATTAGAATTATGTGACACTGAACTTAATCACACCTACCTAGATGCAGAAAATCAAGCATATAAATAGAATATTGATCTTTAAGAAGACTGGTGTCTTACAACTATAATGGAATGAGCCATCAGTATGTTTTGCAAGCAATGTAAGGATAATTATCAGTAGTAAACTCCTGTTTTGTAGATAACTAAATTCATTACAGAATAGTGTTTTACCAAATGTTACTAATCACTTAAAACTGCTCTGAAAGAGCAAATCATAATATCCTCTATTCACCCCTGTACGTGTGCGTGTACTTGTGTGTATGAGAGAGGAAAGAGAGAGACAGAGAGAAAGGGGTTAAATACTTTGATAATTAAAAACATCTTTATTCAGCTTTATTTTAGTGGCTACTATCCTAGATGTTATTACCATCTCACAATAGCAATGCTGACATCAGTAGCTGAAAATAAAATATCAGGGATCTGATATTTTAGTTACACGACCTTTTTGGAAGAAAGTATTGAGAACCCTCAGAGATCTCAAGCTAGGCCTCCCGTTTGATCATGCAATCCCATTACTGGGCATTTACCCAGAAGGATAAAAATCCTTTCATCATAAGGACACGTGCACTAGACTATTTATTACAGCTCAATTTACAATCACCAAAATGTGGAAACAGCCTAAATGCCCACCAACCCAGGAATGGATTAACAAGCTGTGGTATATGTACAGCATGGAATACTATACAGCCATTAAAAAAATGGAGACTTTATATTCCTTGTATTAACCTAGATGGAAGTGGAAGACATTATTCTTAGTAAAGCATCACAAGAATAGAGAAGCATGAATCCTATGTACTCAATTTTGATATGAGGACAATTAATGACCATTAATGACACAGTGGGGGTGGGGAAGGGGAAAGCAGAGAGAGAAAGGAGGGAGGGGAGTGGGGGAAAGGAAGAGCAGATAGTGGGAAGGAGGAGGGTGGGGTCTTAGTGTGTGACACAGCTTTTGGGAGCAAGACACAATTGTAAGAGGGACTTTACCTAACAAATGTAATCATTGTAACTTGGTTTCTTGTACCCTCAATGAATCCCCAACAACAAAAAATAAATAAATAAAAAATAAAAATAAAATATCAGGAATTTGTGATAATTTTGGTCAAGTCTTTTCCTTGTCTTGACTAATTGTATTGGCTAGAACTTCCAGCACTATGTTGACAGAGGACCACCTTGTCTGGTTCCAGTTCTAAGTGGAAAAGCTTTCAGTTTTACTCTATTCAATAAGATATTAGCTTAAGTTTAAGAAATTCAATAAGATATTAGCTTCAGTTTAAGAAATGTGCGTGCCACCTATGCCTATACTCTTCAGTGTTCTAATTAGAAAAGGATGCTGGATTTCATTTAATATTTTTTCTGCATCTTTGTTATTATTTAACGGTTTGACTAGCCTTGAGAAATCTGAAATCTGAGCCTTGTATTGGGAGAGCCTCCTGCTTGAGGTCACACACACAGATTTCTACGGAGGTGTTAAACTCTGCTAGTTCCCTGTGGAGTAAAAAGCCACTAGTATTAATCTCCTCTGAGGAACTGGTGGGAGGGAGGAATTTTCCTCCCATCACCACCACAGAGGATCTTCCTCTGTGATAAGGAATATAAGCTCTTCTGCCCATATCCCAGGGCTCGAGCTACTCCCTTGATCTCTGCCTCAGGCAAATGCAAATCTCCACAATGGATATCTGCTTTGCCTGTTTACTAGGCAGGAGACATCCAGTTCAGGTACCTTTCTAGGTCTTGTCATAGGCTCTTCTATGGCCATTTTTCCTCAGAACGTTATCCTTCTTATGATCAAGATGGGATGAGATGGGGGAGCATGAATCAGTAGGAATCCTGAGCTTGTTTTCCTATAACTAGATGGCCCCATCTGGGGGATGGGAGACAGTGACACCAAAGTGTGTTGCTCCTATATCCAGTCTACTCTGCAATCCCATTTTGGTTGCTATCACTGTAGAAAACCCCACTTCATAAAGATAGGATGCTAGAAATAGAAGCACACTGGCCAGTACTTTTGTGGTGATCTCAGGATATTCCACCTTGACCTTATTCTGGAACATATGGAGATTTGAAGTTGTCTCAGACATACTTTTAAGGCCACTGTTATTTGTGATCCCAAGCAGTTGATCCTCTTCTGGCATGGACAAGGTCGATTCATCTGATTTGTTCACAAATGGTCATGCAATTCCTTCTTGGTTCAGGGATCTTTTGGTTGGGAAGTGATGCTCAAACCCTTCTGAAATCTGAGATACTTGGTCATGTACCTGCTGGGAGTAAGAAGGCTGGGGCTCAGTCTTTTCAAAGATCTGTGTTGATATTTAAAACTTGTCAAAAATTTCAACATTCAGTAATCATCCCATAATTCCAGTTTGGCTTTGAATACAACCAATGTACCTGCTGGCTTGAATACAGTTGTCCTCTCCTGAAGTGACAGATTGGGTTCATTGAATAGGGTGAATATGTCACACAAGTAAGCAAGTTTTGCTATCCATTCCATGTCAACAACATGTGCTAACAGTGGTAACTGTTATTCTAAACTTTTCAGAACTCAAAAACTCTGGCAGGAGTGATCTACCTTTAGAAAATCATCTCAATTCTGTGTATAAGAGAAGACATGTGTTTTCTGTGCCCGTCTCTTCACAGAACTTGCAAACAGACATGAGTACTTTAATGAGGTTGATAATTTTAATCACATCCTAACAAACATTCTTTAGTGCGGGTAACTTTTCTTGCTAGCCAGCATTTCTTTGCATCATATCCCATAAAGGAAAAGAACCAGCATTTCTTTATGGATTACAAAATGTATAGACTCACACTCAGAAGCTACTTCCTTGACTTGAGTTGTGAAATCAGAAAGCTGTCCCTAGTGACAGCTGCTCCAACCATGCATATACTGACACAAAATGACCAATTCAGTTCTTCTGGTATGTAATCATTCAAAAACTTAAATATTTCTGCAGCTATGGTGTTAGTTAGCAAAAAAGTGAATAAATATAACGTATCTTCAGGTATATCGTTTTGGAAAAATATGTTGCATCAAGACAAGTATTGTTGCCTTTTTACGGATGATGGTAGACTAGTCAACTTGGATTGCATGGTATGCATGACTCATTAATCCTCTCTAAAAATTATGCATGAATATCCTCTGCTAATTCATCAATACATCTGTTATGCTAGTCAAATGAGGAACATGTGTCACCTGTTGAACGGTAGCCTCTCGTAAATGACTGCTCTTTCATTTATAATATAACTTTTTGTGTTTTCTCTTTTTTTCTTAGTTATCCTGACTAGGAACATACCAATTTTATTAATCATTACAAAGAACTGGTTTGGGGTTTTATTACATTTTGCCATTGATTTTTTTTTTCTTTTCTAATTTCACTGTTTTCTGTTCTACTTCCAATTTATTATATTTGTTTCTGCCTACTTTAGACTTAATCTGCTCTTCTTTTTCTTGTTACATGAGGTGGAAACTTTGCATGATTGATCTTAGTTTCTTTTATAATAAGTGTATTTAATTTTATAAACTTCCTTCTAAGCATTACTTTTACAGCATGCCACAGGTTTTGATAAGTTGCATTTACATTTTCATTTCATTTAGTTCAAAATACGTTTTAATTTATCTTGATTTTTTTGTCATATTTTATTAGAAACACGTTTAATCTCCCTATATTTTGACATTTTTCTGGCTATCTTTATGTTGGCAATTTGTAGTTTAAATCCTTTTGAGGTCTGAGAGAAGATATTGTATCATTTCTATTATTTTATCTTTGTTAAATTGCATTTTTTGGTACAGAATGTTGTCTATCTTGTTGAATGTTCCATGTGTGCTTAAGAAAAATTGTATTCTGCTCCTGCTGGATGAAATAATGTATAGATGTCAATTATATCCAGTTGATTGATAGTTGTGTTGAGTTCAACCAAGTCATTAGCAATTTTTTTTGTCTGCTGGATCTCTTCATTTCTGATAGAATGTTGAAGTCTACAACACTGATAGCGTACTCATTCATTTCTCCTTGCAGTTCTATTATTTTTGCCTCATGTAGTTTGTGCTCTCTTGTTAGCCACATGAAGGATTATCATGTCATTGAGAATTGACTTCGTATCATTATGTAATGTTTTCCTTTATCTCTGATAACTTTCCTTGCTTTGAAGTCTTCTCTGTCTGAAATTAATACAGCTACTTCTGATTTCTTTTCATTCATGATAGCATAGTATATTTTTCTACATGTATTTACTTTTATTTATATGTGCCTTATACTTAATGTGAGGTTCTTGTAGAACGCATATAGTTGGGTCTTTTTGATCCACTGTGAAAATTTGTCCTCTAATGGGTTCATTTGGACCGCTCGCATTCAAAGTGATTATTGATGTGGTTGGATTAATATTACTGTAATTGTTACTGTTTCCTAATATTTGCTTTTGTTCTTAATATTCCAATTTTGACATGCACTTTTTTTCTTGCCTCTTATGCTTCTAATTGAGCATTTTATTTGATTTAATAATTATTTCTCCTTTGTTAGCATGCTAGGTTATAGATATACATATATAATTTCTGTAACTTTTAAGTGCCTGTTTAGAGTTTGCAAGATACATGTACAACTAATCCAACTCCATTTTGAAATAACACTGTACCATCTCACAGGTAGTATAAGTACATTATGATTAGAAAATAATCTTCTTTCTATTATCCCATCCCTTATCTTATTGCTGACATTCATTTCACTAACATAAATGCATACATAATCAAATCTATAATTTTTATGTAGGCAAATATCAATAATGCATTGCTTTTTTTATAATTTTGAATAAACTGTTACATGTTAGATCAATAGGAAAAAGAAAAATACAAGTTGTTTTTTTTTTGTTGTTCATTTTTTTGCAGTTTTTGGCTAGCGCTGGGTTTGAACCCCCCACCTTCAGGTTATGGGGCTGGTTCCCTACTCCTTTGAGCCACAGGCGCTGCCCTGAAAAATACAAATCTTTATTTTATGTTTGCTTATTCTTTCTTCAATGATCTTTTCTTTATGGATATTTGAGCTTGTGACCCATGTCACTTTTTTCTTCTCTAAAGAATTTGGGCCCTGTATCCTTAAAAAAGGTTAGAGGCAGTTAAATCAGGTTGAGGTCCTATATCACCGGCTCATTAACCAAGAATCTAACTATTATTCTTCACCGCCCTCTATAGCACCAATGAGGGGTAAGATTCCCAAGGCTGGGACAACCTAAGACAGGATATGGAACGGTGGATTACATTCATAGTACCCAAAGACGGGTAAGATCACTCTGCGTTCAGTCAACCTAAGACAGGGACAAAACCATTGATGTTTGTACCCCTGTGACGGGTAAGACTGAAACTGCAAGAGCAGGCAACCTAAGACAGGGGCTATATTTATCCGCCATACAAAAAACAAAAGAGGGAATTGTTGGGCCCTGCCATGTGCCTGAGGCCTAGTGCAACTTCC
>CAUYPK010125666.1:0-12393 GCA_963574355.1 Loris lydekkerianus
CCCGGCCTGAAACTGCCTCTA
The DNA here is from genome assembly GCA_963574355.1 of Loris lydekkerianus. Taxonomy (NCBI): domain Eukaryota; kingdom Metazoa; phylum Chordata; class Mammalia; order Primates; family Lorisidae; genus Loris; species Loris lydekkerianus. The sequence goes on from CAUYPK010125666.1 coordinate 22, forward strand.
CCTAGATACAGCCAATGTGGTACCATGCCACTGGCCCGACCCTGTCACTCACCTCTTCCCCCGCCTTCTTTCCCTGCCCCTTCTCCACAATAAAAAAATAAAAAAAAAAATAAAAAAAAATAAAAAAGAAATATACATTCTGAGACTTTAAAAATTATTGCATGACAAGCTTTAAAACAAATATGTAGATTTATGGACAAACAGTAAATGGCAAGGCAATTTTACACACTCATATCCCTGGCACCTAGAGCGGTACTGGGCGCACGGTAGGTGATCATTCACTGGATCTCCTTTAGTGCAACTAATGCATTACAGACTGAGAAGGGAGAGGTTTTGTTTCTCCATAATTCTATTTTAAAAATTAAAGTATACTGCTTTCATCTACCAAAAAGGCAAAAATAAAACTCTTTGATCGTGCACGGTGGGGAAATGAGCACTGTTGCACAAACCGTCAGATGGCTGGGCCGCCCAGTGAAGCCATGCAGCTCATGCACTGCAAGGAACTAAACCTAGGATGGGAGTGAGATGGAGGAGGGGAAAATCCAGCAGGTGTTCTGCTGGTGAAAGTTGAGTAAATTTGGGAAGGATGTCTTTCATTAATTTTAGGTACAGAGGGGCAGAACAGCTCTTTATCGCCATATTGTAGTAGAAAAGGCTTCAAATAGGAGTGTGACATAGACAATTTAGTTTAGAAAAATTTAGAATTCCTAGCAAAATTCAAAATCAATGAAGTTTTATTAGAAAATCCACCAAAAAATCAAAATAAGAATTTTACTTTACATATATGCTTACACATGCAAGTAAAAGGAGACACAAACATTCTTGATGATAGCAATTGTCCATAAACCTACTGAAGTTTATTTATTGAGAAGCATCTGCATAATTTCTATATTCTATAAAAGACAAGGCAGAAATTACTGGGGGGTGGATCACATGCAGATACGTAAATTCTCTACGACTGCTGTTCCCAACCTCAGGCCATGTACCAGTACTGGTCTAGTGGCCTGTTAGGAACTGGGCTACACAGCAGGTGAGTGGCAGGCAAGAGAGCAAAGCTTCATCTTTATTTACAGCCACTCCCTATCACTCCCATTACCATTTCCATCTGCCTCCTGTCAGATGAGCAGTGGCATCAGATTCTCATAGGAGTGCGAACCTACTGTAAACTGTGCAGGCGAGGGATCTAGGTTGCGTGATCTTTATGAGACTCTAATGCCCGATGATCTGAAGTGGAAATGTAATGTGTTTGAATTATCCTGAAACCATTTCCACCCCACCCCAGCCCACCTCAGCCCTACTCCCATCCATGGAAAAATTGTCTTCCATGAAACTGGCACCTGGTACCAAAAAGATGGGGATCACTTCTCTAAGAGATACCAAGTTAAATAAAAGGGACTATGTTCTAATTACTGATTACTGAGTTTTTTTAATCAATCAAAAGTCTTTTAAAATTATAAGCCATCGAATTTGAATACTGATAACATTATTGTATGTATATTCATACATTTTAACATACAATAATACTAAAATACCCAAATTCAATTCTATAGAACATTTAGAACATATCAATATTACCACTAAAATTTGATTCTGAACACAAAGAATTGCTTTTTTTAAAAAAAGTGAAATATTTTGTTAATAGAGGTGCTAAAAATAACATTTTTTAACTTAAATTTTCTTAAACTTTTCTATTCTACTTTATATTAAAGTCCTTCTCCACATTACTCATGAAGGCATATTTTTCACTGACTCCAATTAAATTATGTTTTGGTAGCTTCCTGGGTCAAGTATATCAATAATAATCTGAGTGGGAAATGTAAGTACTTTTGAAATGGTATTCATGCCATGAAGGGAATCCTTGGTTTTGAGAAAGTAAAAGGAAGATAATACAAATTCTCTGAAGGATGGCTGAGTCTAATAATTTTACTGGTAGTAAGCTAACAGCTCCTTTTACTCCCACTCTACCAGAACACTCATCTTTATGTTTCTCCTAAAGTAAGCCAGGATTTGAGTAAAGTGGAGGAACATTAAGGAGGGTGTAGCAACTAGAGAGAGCATAGGCATGACAAAGGCAAGCTCTGAATAGCACTCTGTAACAGAAAAAATAATACACAGTAAACAGACATTTATGTATATTGTGATCACCAATTGATCACTGGATGAAGAGTATAATGCCTTTTCTGTCTAGGAGGTTTAGTCAAAAAACACGAATTTCAGCATTCCAGGGCTTTCCTTCAGTTGCCTTTACTTTAACCTACCTTAGCACAGTTCACCACACATACCCTAGCCTAGTTCAAAAGTGCTCATCCAGGTTTTTATTGTAATGTGTCCATCAACATAATTAGACAATGTAATTAGTTGAATAAAACAACTTATTGTTCATTATCCACATGGTTATTATGTGTAAGGTACTTTTCTTGAGGAAAGAGGGCATGGATTTAATCATTTATGTTGTAATACACATTTACTTGCTCTATGTAAAACAAGAGCTGGAGTAAAAGAGAGAACAATTCTTAAAACTCACTTTATATTCTCCATGTCATTACCAGTAACTGATAACTATTAAATCCAAAGATCAGACTTCTTCCTTCTTAGAAGATTCCCAGATAAAACTAAACAGAACTGCCTAAACCTATTTCATCCTAATAAAGTTAATCGTTTACTAGATAATAATTAATAACTAATGACTTTTAGATCTTAGCTTCCTGTCTTTATATAGCTTTACAATAAATTAGTTTCTCTTAAAATTATCCATGCCCTAGATTAAGTTAAATCAAAATAAAATGTGTTTAGTTGTATTTAAAATAGACTTTTTCCTATAAAATACTGACAGCATAGATTTTGAAAAATATCTTCTCCTTGGTTCTTTGATTCGATTCAGATTTGTGTTTTAGTGAATCTTATGTGACTGTCATGTACACAAAGTTCAGTAAGATTCATAAAAATTTGTAATTTTGTTCTTACTTGGGTAATTTTCAAATCATCTAGACAGTGCTAGAAAGGCAAGAAAAACTGGACAACAGCCTTGAGTTTTAACCACTGCTTTAAAGACAATGGCAGTTAACTGGCATGATTCTCCCAGCAATAGTTACCAGGTTTTACATTTTAACATTAATTCATAAATAAAAACAGATTTATGAAGTATCTTCAGTGCATAAAACTTACATATTTTATAAATCCAACTCTCATCTTCTAAACAGAACATATCTGAGTTCACATGTACTAGTTGCAATCAAAAGTGTTTTGTCAGGAATAATCGCTAAACTCACTAAACATTCAATATGTAATGTGGAGCAAATCTCTGCAATAATAAAACCTCCAAATAGTAAGGTTTTCTAAATGTACTGTACATTTCCATTAATTGTCAGGGATAACCCCTAAAGTAACTTTTGGCTTAACAACCCAAGAGAGGATTTTTGCTAATCCTATATTTTACAGTGCTTACAATCAATTCTAATAGCCACTTCTAAAATTGCCTAGGTGCAATTTTGTATTTTTTGAAAAGAATCGTGAATTAAATTTGCAAAAGTAGATGATTTAATCTTCGCTATTATTTAACTCTTTTTCTTTCATCTCAGACTTTCAATGAGTGATTAAAAAGGAAAAAATCCGAGGGAGCAAATCCATCTGTTGAAATTGCTTTTAATCCCAACAGTCACCACCTTTGCTAGGGTTTCCTTAAAAAGTCCTACAGATAGTGTATTCCAATCTGTCCTAAACTAAAAGACAGCCAAGCTGGTCGCAGTCCCAGTGGCTCACTCCTGTAACCTCACACTCTGGGAGGACGAGGTGGGTGTATCCCTTGAGCTCAGTCAAGAGGAGCGAGCAAGAGCAGGACCGGCTCTACTAAAAAATAGAAAAACTAGCCAGGCGCTGTGGTGAGAGCCTGTAGTCCCAGCTACATGGGAGGCTGAGGCAAGAGGATCGCTTGAGCCCACGAGTTGGAGGTTGCAGTGAGCTATTACGCCCAGGACGACAGAATGAGACACTTGTCTCAAAAAAAAAAAAAAAAAAAAAAAAAAGAAAGAAAGAAAGATAGAAAGAAAGAAAGAAAAAAGAAAAGGAAAGCGAAAAGAAAAATTAAAAAAAAAAATGGAAGGAAGGAAGAAAAGTAAAATAAAGAGAACACAGCCGGCCAGGCCGCCGTAAGGAAGAGGCCCCGGGGAAGTTGAGCGGAGAGCTTAGACGGACCGAGTCGGGTCCGCAGGGCAGGGTGTGAGGGAGGCTTCGGAGCTTGCGGGAGCCCGCCCGGCCCTCGGGGGGCGCAGCGGCGCACGGTAGAGCTCCCGGCGAAGCTGTCTTCTGTGGGAGCACTATCAAACCACGGCGGGAGCTTAAAACACACACACTTCTCCTGGACCCACAACCATGCCGGCGGCGCTAGGCCCGTGCTCGCCACAGAGCGGAGCCCGGCGGCGCGGGCTGAGGACAGCGCCGTCACTTTAGCCCTGTCACTGACAGTTGGCACAGGCCGGCCCCCGGGGGTCCCGGTGGGCCGAGGCACCGCGCTGCGCCCCACCCAGGCGCGGGGCGGCGCAGAGAGGCTGTACCTGGCAGTCACCCACGTACCTATCATGGTCACTGGGCAGGTGGAGGCAGCCGGGAAGGAAGGGACCTAAGCGGGCACGGTCACCCGCCCGCGCCTAACCCACCAGTGGCGCTCCGGAGTTAAATTGGCCAAGACTCTCCGCCCCCGCGCTGGGACCTAAGAATGCGCACGCGCAGGCCGTGAGTGGCCCAAGGCCTGCTGGGAGTCGTAGTTTTAATGCGTAGTTTCACCTCACAGTGCCCTTTCCGGCTTAAGGCCCAGGAAACATACGTCACGGGGAGGAGGGGCTATTCGCCTGCTGTGTTGACGAGTCGCTTAGCAACCGGGAGGGTTGCCTTTGGAAGCTTGTAGTAGCTCTAGCCACGGTCCTGCCCTCTTCCTGCCCCTCCCCTCTCCTAAACTCCCTTCACCTAGGAGCTGCCAAACATCTGGATCAACCTGGGCACTACGAGGGGTTGTTGAATTGCTACCATTAACGCGACTTCTTTACATTTTTTCCTGACCTCCTGTTCACATCCGTAAAACCCACTGATTCTTTTACTACACTTTTTATGAGAACAAGACATTTTCTAGGAAGATGGTGGCAGAAAAAGAAACCCTAAGCTTAAACAAATGCCCAGACAAGATGCCGAAGAGGACCAAGCTGCTGGCACAACAGCCGCTCCCGGTGCACCAGCCTCACTCCCTGGTTTCTGACGGCTTCACAGTCAAAGCCATGATGAAAAACTCAGTCGTAAGTGATCTTCCTGAACTGAATGCATTCGCTCCGAATCAGGGGACACTATATTATAGAGGTTGGCCAGCCTTAGGACAGATTCTGAGGCCATGTCCTAGGTGGGCTTTGCCAAAAATGGTTATTACTCAGCCACTAACAGATGGTGCCCAGCAGGGTGTGAGGATTAGGCTAGGTTGTTACAATCTTGGGCAAGTGATGTACTATGCCCATCTATGAGCATCTTTCTAATAGCTTATAGTTTCTGGACTACGCAAAATTACCCTTAAGCTATTTTACACGAAGGAAAAATAGCCCCTTATTGGTTCCTAAACTAGCTGCACTCAACAAAGGGCCGTGTAGAAGGCAAATTCTTGGAAATGATAAACCCTTGCAAAATTTAACGTGAGCTGATACACAACTGGGAACATACACTCATTGAATAATCGTCCATAAGAAATTCCATTTATTCAACCCAGAACATTTTAGAATATCCTAGCATTTACTCTAACAGCACTCAGTCTCTTACTATCAACCTGTTGTACTGAAAGACCAGAGACTACTTCGAGTTAGGCCTTTTAAACATGTTCTAAACGTTCCAAGCTTTAGTTCAAGTATTTCTGCCTATTAATAAAATTCCTTTATAGTATTTGTGGTAGCAAATACCATTAGGGGAAAAAAATGATTTAAAATGCACACAAATGTTTTAGCTACATGCAAGATTTTTTAAAAGCTTCCTATTTGTTTAAAAGGTTTAAATTTGGTATGCTAAACCTGATTTTGCTACTGAGTAAGCACCTGTCTGGAAATGAGACATTCAATAATACATGCAGGTTCCAAATTTATATAATTTGCACCATGGGAGGATTTGACTTAATGTATGACAATTTGTTATGTTAAATGAATGGTGATGTTTTCCATTGTCATATTATTTCTTTTACTTCTATGTTGCAAACCTAGTACCTTATTCCTAAATCACATCCTTAAAATACACAAATGAAACAGATTACTTTTAGACTTCTAAACCAGATTCCTATGTTGCTACACAAAATGATATCCTCCTTGTTGGAATGGGTGTTAGATGATTTACAGTAGTTAAGTTTCTTGGAAATAGACTAAAAGTTCGGCTTATTATAACTGCAGTTCCTTTTTATGGGATTTCACATAAATAGGCTCTCATGTGAGTCAAGATGTCTCATTAATCAGCAATATAGAATACCATAACCATTCAAGTTAATCATTTAGTTTTTCTTATATACAATATCTATGATTTTGGTGATTTTTTTCAGTGTTATATTTTAACATAACATAACAAACATTTTTTTAAAAATCAATTTTTTTCTTTTTTTTAAACTATTTTTCATACATTCTTATGTTAATTCTGTAACATAGCCTTACACCTAAAGTTATATTTCTGCAAAATCATGTCTTTTCATACTGCCAAATACAATAAATATGCCAACAAGACTGAAAAATAAAACCATTGATCACGAAGTGGCCTATATACAAACAACTTATTTGAGATAAATAATCTTCTCTTTTCATAATTTAAAGAAAAAAGTTTATTGGTGGCAAAATATCTCTCTCGACTGGGATCCTCAAAGCAGGATGTATCATGTTTTTTCACTTTGTTTAGTGGTAATTATAATTCTTAAATGTAAATATTATTAATCCATCCTTTCATTCCTTCCTTCAACAAGGAAAAACAACAACAGCAACAGCAACAATAAAATATTGATAAAAAGAAAAATGGTAGTATTTATACAAAATAATGTCAGTGGTACTAGAAACAATATTTACACCATTTTTGTCTTCAGTAATGTAGACTTTTCAGTATAGTGAAGTAAAATATCCCCATCTCTTTCTGAAGGTATATTCTATTCTGGATATACATACATATATAATATATATAATATATACTTATATATGTTATATTACTGTACCTATATATTATATGTATATTATATACAAGTCTAATGTAAGCTTATATATACTTATATATAGCAGATATCAGTATATATGTAAAAGTTCATTTCCAGTTTTCTTAATTGTAATTCCATGTTCCAAAAGCCACCCCCTTCAACTATTCTCCCAGTATTAGGGCTCACCTTCAGTTCCTCTTTCAAATCCTAGATATCCAGAAAGTCACCATTCTAACTCTTTCCCATGCAATAAATTAAGGGCTACATAACTGAAGAGTTATATAGAGACTCTTGATGTTTCTTCAAGTGCTCTAATGATATAAATGGCACAAACTTGACCATCAACAGTTCTGATCAGATTGTGCAAGCAGAAATCCTTATTTAAACAATAATAATCTATACATGAGAATGCAAAATTATTTATAAAATAATGATAAATATAAATAGCAATTTTTTTTAAATCTCAGTGTCAAATGTTATTCTTAAATAGTAGGTAGTTCCTTTGTTTCCATGAAATTTTTATTGCATTCTATATGAAAATAAGCAATCACAAAAGCCCTGCAATCCAAGAATAATATTCAAATTCATACTGTTACAATATTTGCCTATACATAGTAAATAGGTGATACATAATTTGAAAACTTCATAGTTCATTTTCCATTTAAAAGCCTTGTTTGCAGCATGATGGAACTCCTGAACAAAATAGTAATCCAGTATTGTATTGTCTTAATTTTGGTAGACAGTAGATGCCTTCTGCGCTAATCTACTATATCAGAAAGCAAGTTATTATGGACCCAAAGTTATGATGACAGAGAAGTTAAGTTACATTTCAGCTTTGTACTATAAATTCCTTCCTCAGCAGACTATAGATGTTTTATACTCACAATTTAGGGGAATGGGAGAAATAATTCTTTAATGTTACAGGTTGAGTATCTCTGATCCAAAACTCTGAAATCTGAAATACTCCAAAATTTGAAACTTTTTAATCACCAGCATAATCAAAAAGTGATCATGATCAAATGCTCTTTGGTACATTCTGGATTTCAGATTTGGATGCTCAGCCAGTAAATGTAATGCAAATACAGTCAGTCCTCTTTATACATGAAATCATCATCTGTGTATTCAGCCAAGCGTGGATCAAAAATATATGTAAAATATTGCATCTGTACTGAACATGCATGGACTTTTTTTTTCAGATCATTATTCCCTAAACAATACAAGTATTTACATAACATTTACATTTTATTGAGTATTATAAGTAATCTGGAAGTGATTTAAAATCCATGGACGTATTTACATTTTATGTAGATAGTATATAAATAATATGCCATTTTATATAAGGGGGTTGAGCATTGGAGGATTTTTGATATCCACAAGGGATCTTGAAACCAATTCCCCATAGAGACCAAGGGAGTACAGTATTCTAAAATTTGAAAAACATCAGAAATCTGAAACATTTTTCACCCCAAGCATTTCACATAAGGGATATTCAACCTGTGCTTTACCTATATTCAGTATTTTATATATTACAATCATATGTTCATTCAACATACAGTTGTAATTATCAGTATCTGTTTGGCTGCTTTAACAGAGACCAAGTAGCAATAGCTTAACTAAGATGGAAGTTGTTTCTCTCACATATAAAAGTCCAAGTTTGTAGCCAATCCCATGAAGTTGTGCAGTGTTTCCCCATGAGACAGACCAGGGTCATGAGAGCCTTCTGTATTCTTGCTGTGGTTGTGTAGGTTGATGCCTGGGGCAAGGTAGACTTAAGACAATCAAATGCTTGCTCTCAAGAAAGCAGAAAGAGGATGCAAACAGCTTCATGTTATAGGCATGATCCAGATGTTACACCCCACTTTCACTCAATCTCACTGGCCAGAATTTAGTAACACAACTATATTTTTCCCTTTCACAAAAGCCTATGAAAGATTGACTGTTGAAGCAACTCCTAGGCCCCTAAACTTGTCTTACCAGGAAAATGGCTAAGAAAGCTAAAAACAGTTCCAAGAGGGAATCTTCTCCAACACCTACTTTAGCCCAAGGGAGAATAAAAATGTGTAAAGGGCAATCTGCAAAATTGAGCCAAGAAGAAACGGGAAGGCAAAATGCTTCATTGTGAGGGCACATCCCAGAAATTCTGTTCAAAAACACTGCCATAATTTAGTCTTATGGTCACATCTAGTTGCGAAAGTGGCTGGGAAGTATAATCTCCAACGAGTATCTCTGTGACCAGCTCAAACTTGTAGCACTTTATTACTGTAGTGAAGGGAAGAAAAGATATCAGGGGAATAATTAGGAGCGTCTATCACCAGTGCTAACTATGCTATATTGTTTGTGAAGGAAAGGAGAAAGACAAGTAAGTATAGTACAAAAAAAATACATATCTATGGTAAGACTTACGAATACTTATTCAATATAGTGGAAGTACTACTGATGAAAGAACAAAATGACAATTAGAGGTCCTCATCACCTTTTGTCTACGGTTCAGCATCATCTGCATTGTTTTTTGGTTCTATCCACCAACTGGTTGACTTGCTCAGTGAGTTATCAGCACTATTACACCTAATCTTTCCAGTAAAAAGTTCTACTCATATCTACTCCAAGCTTTTGGACCTCCCAATTCATTTAGAACAATCATGGTCCTTCCACGGGGTCAGCAAGGTCTTATAAAGTAGTCTAACACTGTTCTGTTTTTAATTTTATTTCCCTGTATTCTCATTTGCATCAACCAATATAAATCCAGAAAATAAACTGTAATTCTTTATTTTTGTTGCTTTATTTATTGTGTTCACTTTGCTCGAAAGCCCTTCTTTCTACATATCTGCAAATTCGTTCTACTATTAGGTAACAAATATTTACTGCTCACTGACTACTGCCAAGCCTGGTTTAAATGCTGGGAACTTAGCAGTCAACAAGAGACAGAGCTTTTGTTGTCAAGAAGTCAAAATGCCAACTGCTTTAAGAAGACTTCCCTAATTCTTCCTCCTTGTCACCCAAAATAGAAGATTCTGCTTCATTCGTTGTTTTCTACATTTTGTTGTGGTTATTTCTACTCATGTTTTATCTCCTTATTTAAATTCCCTGTGATGGCAGAATCTGCATCCTAGTCATTTTTTAATCCTAACCAGACCCGAATAGTGTACTTAGTAAATACTTGTAAATGAAGCAAGCAGTTCTTCAGTTCTCTCACTCTCTTATTGCTATAATTGTTATTTGTCTCTAGTTGGAATTGTTTTAATTACTCTCCCTAATTTAGGAGCCTAGGTCACCTGAAACCCATAGGTGGTTGCCATCTCATGCATAATAAAAGTGCTGATGTTCTTAGAAGCTGGTTCCCATCTCAGAGTTAAAAGCTCACGTTCTGGGTGGTGCCTATGGCTCAAAGGAGTAGGGCGCTGGTCCCATATACCAGAGGTGGCGGGTTCAAACCCGGCCTCAGCCAAAAAACGGCAAAAAAAAAAAAAAAAAAGCTAATGTTCTTACAGATCCCAGTGAGATCTGCCTACTGTTGCTTCTCTGGGCGTAAACGTTGTTAGTACTGTCTCCCTCGCTCCTTCTGTGTCACCCACACTGGCTTCTTTGGTTCTTTGAAGACACCAGTGGTACGGCTGCCCCAGTGTCTTTGCTGTGCCAGTTTCCTCTGCCTGAAATGTATTTTCCCTTACTTGACACCAGCTCTCGATGCTTCAAATTTTTGTTCAGAAATTAACTTAGTGTGGCCTTGCCTGACTGCTCTATTTAAATTTTCGGCCTCTACATCATTCCTTCCATTCCTGTTCCAGCACTCACATCCCCCTTCCCTTTTCTACATTTTTCCATCTAGTATTAATTTAGTTGATTCTACATTGTTTTCCACTAGGGAGGAAACTGGTGAAGGCAATATTATTATTTCACTCACGATTGCATCCCCAGTTCAGGAAACATTTCTGGCATGTAGTATCTGCTAATTTTATTGGTCACATGAATTAATGAATGACTGTATTTTATTGGTCACATGAATTAATGAATGACTATATTTTATACTATTTAGACAATCATCTTTGAGTTAGCAGCTTCAAAGAAAATGCTAATGATATGATATAAATATTAAAACTAGGAATAAGAATAATTTACGAATGTTTTATGCAGTATTTTTATTAGCTTATTATAACAGTTATACATATTCATTGTGAAAAGTTAAAGTAGTTTGGCTTAGAAAAGCTTTCTCCCGTGTAAGATTGTGGACAAAAAAATTAGTCTTTTCTGTCTCTAGTTCCCTTGTAAAAGTTTGTTTCATCTTAAATTATTTTGGTTTAGGAAGTAAGATAGAAATTCTGATTTTTACTCCCAAATAGCAAGAAAGTTGTTATATGACCCTTCACATAAACTAAATTGTACTAAATATATTCCTATTAAACTTAGGACTTCCTATTTAATTTAAATGATATATCAGTGCTATATGCGTATTAGTTAAAGTAGCTTTATTAATAATTAATATCATATATTAATGCTTTACTATGTAATAGGGCTAGTCATCTCTACTCCATTTGGCTTGTCCAGATGGTCCTATGAAAAGATAGGGCAGGCTATTTTCTTCCACTTAACATATAAATCTCAAGCAATTTAATGTTTGTTCTTGTTGAGATACACATTAAATGTCAGAGCAAGGAATGAACCTAGATTTCTAGATTTTTCTTACATTAGTTCTCTAGATAAATTTTTAATAATTTGGTTAATGAATATTATGATACAGAAAATGTACATACTATAAGTGAATCACCTGGTGAGTTTTAAACCAAATCTACTGGTGCAACCAGCACCCAATAAGAAATTTTACCAGCAGTCCAAACCTCTGTGAGTTCCTTTCTAGTCACTACCCAAACACACCCCCAAGCTGAGCTCATTCTGACTTCACTCAACAGTTTAGTTTCACCTGCTTTTGTACTTCTATATATGGCATCATAAAGTATATAATTGTTCTGTGTCTACTTTCTTTCATCAAAATTATGTTTGTGAATATCACAATTACTCACCATACTATTTTAAATTCTTCATGTTTACTCCTACATTGTATTTTTATGTGCATATATACCATAATTATTTATTCATTCTTGTTTTTTTTAATTTGAAGGGAGCTCATCTAGATCCATTCCTTTCTTGACGAGTATTGAGACTTCCAATTTAAGACTGTTACAAGTAGTGCTGCT
>CAUYPK010125667.1:0-19765 GCA_963574355.1 Loris lydekkerianus
GGGAGGCGGGGGAGACGTACACCCGGGGGGCGGGCGCGCAGCCCGCAGCAACGGCAGGACCGGGCGGGCACCAGGTGGGGGGGGGGGGGGGTGCGCACAGACCCTGCTGCCAGTGCGTATGGGCCTCGTGGAAAACCACAGCTCCTGCCTGCTCCTCCACGGCTGTGAGAGCAGGAGGTTCGGTGCCACGGCCAGAAGTTTCAGAGGCAGCACCTTTTGGTTCAAGTTCCTAGTGGGGCTGTGTGACCTCAGGCGCTCTGCTTGAGTTCTCTGAGCCCGTCTGCCCATCTGAGTACTGACTGCCTGACTATTACAAAGATTAAGGGAGGTGCCATAGGAAGTTCTGACACACCCTCTCACCTGAGTGAACTTAGGGGCATCGTGACAGGTGGGAGAAGCCAGATGCACAAGGACCACGTCTGTCCACTGAGGTCCCTGGAGTCTTCTTGTCCAGAGAAACAGGAAGGAGAGCAGGGGGTGCCAGGTCTGGGGGAGGAGCTGCGGGGTTAGTGTTTGATGGGGACAGAGAATTGGTGTGGGAAAATGGCAAAGTTCTGGAGCTTGGACGGTGGCCACAGCTGCCCAGCCGTGTGATCATGCTCTGTGCTCAGGAACTGCAAATTGATACATTTTATGTTATGTGTATTTTGCCATAAATAAATTTATTTCTAAAAAAGGAGATAACATACAGAAATCATTCACCTCAGACCATCACCCAGAAGACTTGGTAAATGGCAGCTATTGACAGATTAGATATGATACTTCTGTTTGCATGTTTGGGGTTGTGGTTCCATTCTTATGACGTAAATGCCATCGTAAAAAAATCCTCAAGAGAGCAGGAGCGCTGCTGGGCGCTGACGTGTGTGCGAGTGTGGGGGGTCTCAGCAGCGCCCTGGCATTCCCACTTGGCGGGGGGCAAAGTGAGGTGCTGGCCCTGGTGCAGGTGGCTCTGGGACCCGCCCCAGGACCTGAACTCTAATTCCTGCCCCGGCTTTGGCCTCCTGCCCCCACTGGACAGGGGGACATCTGCCTTCCATGTGCTTTTCCAGTTCTTGGTCACAAAATCCACTCAGGTGTGATTGTGGATTTCTGTTTGCTTTTTCTGCGTCATCTCGAGTCTCGAGTTGAGTCTACTCAGCTCATCCTGTGACATCTTTACGCACATCAGGCCTCGGGGTGAGGTCGCCCTCCCTCAGGTCGGAGGTCACAGTGTCCGTGAGGTGTCCACTTGCCCTCCCAGAATGGGGGGGCTGCCTTACGCTTCTCAAAACCACAAAACAGGCTGGGTTGGGCTTGCTACCTCAGGCAGGGGATGGGGGAAGACTGGGTCTCAGATTCTGGTCATGAGCTTTGTACCCACAGCGTGTCCCCAAGGCTGGTGCTCATTGCCATTGGAGCATTCCACTTACCCAGGCACCTCAGAGCCGTGTCCCTCAACTGCACCCTCAGCGTTTATCTTTCAAGGCAAAGGTGCTGGTGCTGGATCCTGGTGAGTTCCAAGGCCAGTCTGCCAAACTCAGGTCTGGCATTGACCCCCATTGGAAGCGCTGCCCACTTTATTCCCTTCCTGAATCCTCAGGATGTACCTTATCACGCCTAAGATCCTGGTAAGTCCTGGGATGAAGAAGCCCCAAACTGTGTTTGATGTGGCATTTCCCAAACGTGGCCTTGGAGCCTGTTTCACACAGTCATCCTCAGGGATCTCTGGGGTCCAGGGGCCTCACTTTGGGAAGCAGCTTGGCAAGGATGCCCAAGGACGGGCTCATGATGCTTCTCTCTCTCCGTGGGGGTGTGCTCAGAGAGAGAGCTGGTGCGTCGGCCACCCCCACCAGGCCCTGACAGTGCCCGTCTTTCAAACCCCCACCCCCAAATTCCTGGCAGCTCATGGGCAGATTCTTTTAGCCCATGCTGTAAGGCACATTTTGATAAAATAGGAACTAGTTGCTGGTATTTAAAATCAGGAGATTTCACATAAAAATCCAGAGTTCTGGCTTCCTTTTTAGGAAGCAGCAATAATACCGCCGTAGCTGACTCCATGGAGAAGCGGCTGTCCTGAGAGAGCCTTTCGTCGTCGGTTTTATTGGCTATAAAATGAAGACCAGTGGACCCCAAACTCTCTCTGGCACTTGGGAATAGGTGTGGAGCCGCCCTCCATCCCCGGGCTGTGCCATGTCTTCTAGCAAGATAAAGAAACCGCCCCCCAGCTGGCTGGTCCCCCTCCAGCCGCCCGCTCACCCCTGGGAGCCCCGGATGCTGCCTGGGCCCCCGAGGCTGCCGCAGCCATGAAGCCGGGGACGAGGTGGTCGCCTGGCGGGTCCCCCCTGGGGACATTCTCCAAGCCCTGTGCCCCGCCATTGGTCCGGGCCTTCTTGGGCAGGCCCTGGGCCGGCTCTCTGCCTACCCCTGAGGCCAGACTGCGAGGGCTCAGTGGGTGGGGGTGCCCCCAGGCAGAACCAAGCTGGTTCATCTCTCTGAAGACCGTGGGTGAGTCTGCATGGTGGACCCCGTGGGTGAGCCCTGGGTCGTGGCTGCGTTACTTGGGAGAGGACCGTGGGGAGTGGGAACCCAGGGCACGGGTGAGATGCCAGGTGGGTTAGCTGCTGAGTGCCAAGAGGCACTCGGACTGGTTTTTGGTTCTGGCTCCCTTTCCAGAGCAATTTAAAATTAATTTAAAATGCCGAAGCAGGGTAGGGGGCAGCCCCCTCCTCAGCAGGGACCTGGCAGCCAGGCACGTTCCCCCCTATTTTTAACACTGACGGCAGATTCTGGGATTGACGGCTTTGCTTCCTGGCATTGCTTTCTCACTTAAAATCTCAGAGAGGAGGCCCTGCGGCTGCCAAAGCCGTCACAGCCCTGCGAGACAAGGCTGCACTTGGGGGACCCCGTCTCACTGGAGCCTAACCAGAACTGCAGGTGGCAGGAGGTGGGGGCTGTATCATGCCCAGAGTGGGTGGGGAGGGCAGCGTCCCAACAGGTGCCCTGACTTGGCACAACGGCACAGCCCAGGCCCCTACACACAACACTGTCTCAGTCTCCCCAAGACCCTCCTAGAACCTTGTACTGGGCTGGGGTCACAGGGCAGTGAAGGGTCTCAGAAGGATGGAGACGGGGCCCACCTGGGCTACCCTCCTCCACACCTGGGCCTGGATCTTTATCCATAAAATGAGGCTGTCTTGTTTAGGGGTGTGGGACCCGCCAAGCCGACCGAGGTCCTGCCCCTTCTCAGAGCAGAGTTGGGTGAAGTTGGGTGCTGGGTTCTTTTGTGGACACAGATAAATTCCTAAATAGCACTGTGTGTGGTCAGCTGTCCTCTGCCCGGGCCTGCGCCAATGGCTGTCCTTGGGACTGTCTCCTTTTGTGCTCACAGTGCCCCCAGGAGGTGGGTCCTGTCCCAGCCCTCTGTACAGAGCAGGGTGGGAGGGCAGGGGTGGACTGTGGAACGCCGGCTTCTTCCCAGCTGTGTGGCCTGGGGCAGATTACTGCACCTGTCTGAGCTGCCGTCATTGCCTTAGCAACATGGGGACAGTAATATCACCACCCTGGTTGTGGGGATGTAGCTGTCAGATCCGCCGACACACATGGGGTGTGGAGAGCAGGGCCCGGGATGGGGAGCAGCTGGTCAGTGCTTGCCAGTGTCGTCATCACCGGTTGCTAATTTGCAGATGATGCTCCTGTGATATTGCAGGCTCAGACGTCACCCCCAGAAGCCCTGGAAAGGATGATGCCTCAGTTTTCTGCCCCAACAGAAAGACCCCACCACCTCCTTTTTTGCAGACTCTGCCTGAGGCTGCTGTCCACTTGAGAGGCATATTCCAGGACCCCCACTTCCCAGGGGCCCTACACCAGGCATCAGAAGCCTTGCCGGCTGCCCTTGGCCTCATGCTTTTCTGGGGGCATAAGGACTGCCCAGATGTGTCTGGAGGTGCTTCCCAGTGGCAGGCTTGCCTCCTACAGCCCGTGCATGGCTCGCTGTTGAATTGCAGGGAGCTCAGAGACGCCCCTGGCGAGTTGTATCCAGCACCACTTCGTCCCGTGTCTATTTTCGGCTGCTGCTGCAAACAGCTTGGAAGGGGCTGTCTCTTTCCCTTTGTTCTGCTCTTTCTATCCCTCATCTCTCAGTAATTATGGGGAATGTGTCTTCATTCACTAAGGGCCATTGTTTGATTCTTATTTTCACTGGGCTTTGCCCTCTTTCTCAACACATGAACCTTGTGTTTTATTAGGATCCCAGTTGCATCAGGTTCTGCCCACAGTCCTGCCCCAGGTCCCTGGGAACAGTGCTTGTGGATGGCTTGAGGCACCAGCACCCACATCTTCCATCTCCCTTCTGTCCTTGGCACCCAGCACAGCCATGTGGTGGTCCCTCAGCCTATAGGTGCACCTCATTGGAAGCTCGTGCAGCGAGTGGGAGGAATGTCACTGACTTGGAGCTCTGGAACAGGCCTGGTGTCACCAGAATCCACTTCTCTGCCTTCTGCTCCAAGGAGAAAGGATTCTGTTCTAATGAGCCCTTTGGAGGGGATTTACATCCCTTCTAAGAACGCACTTCTATGGAAAGTGCTCTTCCTCCTGAGTGTTCTGATTTTCTTGCTCTTCCAAGTTTATTGTTTTCTGGTTAAAACACATTTTCTTTATTTCTCACTTTAGAAAAGAATTTTACTTTATTTTTCTTTTTTCTTAAGAGGGAATCAGTCCCAATGGCTTGGCTATATGGATTAGCATAATTCTTCAGGAAAAGAAAGCTATTGGCCAGAAGTGTGTCCAGAGCTCGGAAATGCTCAGACCTCTAGACCTGGGGGTTCTGCTCCCAGGAATGTAAGTTGTTCAAAAGAAGAAGGCCACAAGATGTCCACAGCAACATTATTAATAATGGGAAAAGTCCGAAAGCATCTCACTGGCCTGAGATGATTCCTCTCTGAGGAATTTGTCACGTAACGAGCAGCGTCTTGCCTCTAGGAATATTATGTAACATCCGACAGGGTTACTCAGATGCCGTGGCAATAGGACTCAGTTTGTGCCGGCCCCAGGAGAGAAGTGTGACCTACGGACTGGAGTCCACATTCCCGACGTTCCAAATGTGTCTCTCACTCCCCCTGTCTTGGCAAGCTTGTGCTGTGTCAGAAAACGTGCCTGGCGTTTTGGGTGATCTTCTCATTGATAACGCTGGCTGTGAAGGCTAGACCAGCAGTCGCTAGGGAGAGAGAGTCCATCCCCCCGAAATGGGAACCTGGGTGGCCATGTCAGGTAGATGCTGAACAGCTCAGATTCCATCCAAGGCGTGCTCTGCTGACCCAATTAGGAAAATAGGGCATTCATTAGATTTTTGTTTTAGGCAGAGTATTAATGAGTTGAGCCAGTGCCATGCTGCTGCCTTCAGTCGAGGTGGCATTGCTGCTGGGAGCATGTCCCGTGCAGAGCGTGAGGAGGCAGGCAGCCAGGGAGGTGGGGAGGAGTGGGCCCCAGCTGCTCCCCAGGGAGCTCACATCCGTGGGGGTTTGGCTGGGTGCGCGGTGGATGCAACAGTGTGGTTCCTCCCTGGGAAAGCCGGAGAGGTGTTAGAGAACAGCTTGCAGAGGCCACATCTCGGCTGAGGAGGAGGAGGATGAAGATGGTGCAGCCCTCCACCCAGGAGATAGAGTTTCTTTCTAGACCTTCAGGTGACGAGGGCTTCAGAAGACATTTGTAAACTCGCCGGCATACACACCAAATCGGGAGGGCCAGAGGAGTCCTGTTTTAGAGTCAAATGATGTATCCTGTAAGAATCAGTCTGCTGGGGCTGCCGTGGATGGGCGGCCGAAACAGCAGATACTTGGGCCTCACAGTCCTGGAGGCCAGAAGTCCAAGGTCGCAGTGTGGCAGCGTTGGTTCCTTGCAAGGCCTGTCCCCTCGGCCTGCAGATGGCCACGTTCTCCCGCATCCGCATGGATGTGTGTATCTGTGTCCCAATCTTCTAGCTCTATGGGATTAGGGCCCACCCCAGTGACCTCATTTTAATTTGACCTCTTTAAAGGCCTTTTGTTCAGATACAGTTGGATTAGAAGTCGGGGCTTTACATGATGAATTTTGGGGGCCACACTTGAATCCACACATGAACCCCCTCTTCCCAGAGGCCAGCTGAGGTTTATTTCCCTTCCTCCTCTTGAGGACCGCCAACTTCCTCCACTGGCCAAAACTCATCATGCAGACTTTGACCTTGTGACCTGACACTGGTACCTCTGACCTTGACCCCAGGCTCATGCTCCAGCCCTCCATGTGTCCTGCGCGTCCAGGGTCGTCTAGGGCTCTGGTGTGGGCAGCTCTGTGCAGATGTGAGCCCTGGCATGTGCTGAGGTGATAAGATGACACCAGGGAACAACTGTCCAACCTGGCCCTGGGGCCTGGGCCACAGAGGGTCTGTCTCACTGGCTGGTTCATTCTCTCCGACTCTGACAGAAGGAGCGGGATCACAGAAGGGAGCTTCCTCCCCCCGGGATGCAGTGGGTCAGGGGAACCCTATTTGTCCCCCACCTGCCCACGAGTCTCCCAGCACTGCAAGGAGAGGGGCCATTTTCGCCCACTGGTAGAGCCTGGTGCCTGGGGCTCATACCTGCTCCAGGGCAGATGCTCACTGCGCCAGGCGTGCTCACCCCTCTCTTGCGTCTGGTTCTCTTCTGCTTTGGAAGCTGAATGGGCCTGTAAAGGGACAAGTGTGAAGGGGCACTGGGGCACCCTTTGTAGTTGAGGAGAGGGAGGCTCAGAGAGGTTATAGAGCCTGGCCAGGTCACACAGCTAAACCTCGGATTAGACCTTCCAGCTTTGGAAGATTGCAAACAGGCAGATTGCAAGGCTGCTGCAGTAACCACCAGAGGGGCCTCCATGGCTCAGAGTTTGACCGTCCTAGGATCACCATGGTTCTTTGGAAAGGCCTAGCAACCACAGGGAATGTGCTTATTCCCTGGATGTCTTCCTCTTTCCACTTTGGGTCTCAGCCCTAAGTAAAAGAAAAGCAAAACGATTCTTTAATTTCACTCAAAAGGAATGAATGAAATTTTAAAATATTTTCACCACATAATGAGATTTCATATAGGTGCAAATAAATGCTCCCTGAGCTGCCAGGGGCCACACACATATCCTTTAAGGTTATGCTTGTCCCACTGGTGATTTGAAGAAGCATTGACCGAGTAGGGGCCAGGCCCAAGTAGGCTGCAGGACATGTGGGGTAGAAAGACAGACGGGGTCCCCGTCCTGTAAGAGCCAGAGCTGGAGGGGGGGCACGCAGAGAGGTGATCAGAGCCCAGTGGCCCTAAGAGAGTGATCCCTTCTCTGGACATGAGGAGCAGGTTGGCGGTAGGATGGTCTCCAGGTGTAGCTGTTTGGCTTAGTAGCGGAGACGTGGAGAGGGACGCTCATGAGCAGACATGCACGCTCAGAGTCGATGCTAAGGTGTGGAAAGTTCTCTAGGTAAGAAGTGGCACCACGTGCACAGCCAGCTCCACAAAGAAGGTGGGAAACCGTGCAGAGGAACAGGCAGAGCCTGTGACTCACTCTCTGCACCCTGCCAGGCTGTCAGGCCACAATTCCAGACCCTGCAGGCCTTGGGTTGGGGGTGTTAATGTGAGCCACCAGGTCAGTGATGGTGCCGAAGGAGTGAAGGCAGACTCCTTTTGGCTTTGCTGTGTGACCTCTGCTGTTCCTGAACTGTTGGGCAAGTTCCTGAACTGCTCCAGGCCTCAGCTTGCTCCTAGGAGGTTGTGGAGAGGAAGACAGAAGGTATAAGGCCTGCAGCTGCTGGTCACATGTGGGAACATTACCTGCTGCCATTGCATTTGTTGTGATGGTCACTGTTATTATCCTATCCTCATATCTTTTATACATCTCTGAAGGCAATCAGAGCCAACCAGAGTGTTGTGGAGTAAAGTCTTGTCAAGTTCTGGGAAATGCCCAGTGTCAGCGTAGCCACAGCCTAAGAGCCCCCCAGGTGTTGTGACAATTCCTTGTCCTTGTGCTTAGCACCCTGAAGGGAGGCCCCGAGTCTCCTGGCTCCAGCTCTCCCTGGTGGCCGCCCCTCAGCCCTTCCTGGGCCCCACTTGCCCGAAGCAGCCCTGTCCTGATGACACATGATGGCTTCATGTGTCCTTTTATTTGTGGGACAATTCGCAGGGAGAGATCTGGCCTCCTCAATCTCCATCTTCCATACCAGAAAATGTCAGTGCCCTAGAATCCTGCTAGCCAGCCCCAGTCACCCTGTGGAGGTCAGCAGTAGGTCCCATGCTCCCCCCACCTTCAGCTCCACGGCTGCATGGCTGCCGGCCAGCCCTGCTTGCCCGGTACTCGCTGGTCCTGCCTCCCTGCACCTCTTCCTGTCAGAGTTTGGTTCTTCCTCAATTGGGGGTTTTCCTGGTACGGTTGTGGTGCCCGACTAACTGTGCTGGCAGCTCAGCCCTGGAAAGAATTTATTTGAAGGTTAAATCAGTCCCTGAGCCTTAATTAGTTCCCAAAATACAAACCTGCTTTTGGATCTGCTAACTAGGTGACGGGCCGACATGGAGAAGCAGCCTCCTTCTGCAGCGTTACGAGTGCTGCATTTTCTGACAGGGCCTGGCACCATTATAAGTTTTGATCAACTAATGCATCAGTCTAAAAACTGGCAGCCTCCCCTTCAACCTGCCCTCACCACTAGCCTCCTAGAGGCTCGAAACCTGCATGAGGTGGACTCTTGCGTTGATAGAAACCTCCTCCTCCATCGCTGTGATCCTTCCCTAGGGGACTGTCAGGAAGTCCTGAGGCCTGGGAAGGCTGCCCCTCCTGTCTGCTCAGGGCTTCCAGGCACATCCAGGACTCCCCTCTGCCCTGGCATAGTCCCCATGGCTGAGGGGAGTGCGCTCTGCCCCTAGATGGGGAGGGAAGGGAACAGCCAAGGGCTGCTCTGGAGGGCAGTTTTATATCATTGTGCAGCCATTCAAGGGTCCTTCCTCTACTTCACATATGCAAATATGTTATCGTACGTGTAATTATGAATGTGTTTATGAGCCCATGATTTCCATGATTCCATAATGGTGCAGTTGCTCATGTTGGACTAACTCTACTGCTTATAACAGGTATAAACTCTGGACAAAATATATATAAATACTGGCAACAACTTCTTGTAGGTTTTGGAAGGCAATCAAAGGCACAGAACTGGAAGGGCTGTGACCCTGGACAGGAGCCGAGCTCCCTCCCACCCTCCATGAGACCCACACTGATCAGGGATTTCTCCAACAGAAAGTGGAGTCTCACAGGGCTGAGGATTCAGAGGTTAGAGGTTAGAATTGGAGCTTGCCAAGGGGCTGAAAGTTAGAGGTAAGTCCTGGAAAGAAAATGGCCCAAAGCTTGCACATAAATTCCCCCCACATTCTTGACCAACGATTGACATGGCGTGTTCAAGGCAAGTGTCCAAGGGGTCCAACGGAAAACAGCATCTTAAAGTGCAGAGAGCCACAAGAAGTTCTCAGGAGTCCACAGGTGAGACAGAGCATAGCGTTGAGTCTTGCCGTGTTACAGGAGCTTGGTGAACACACTGGGCTGGAGCCAAAGAAGGGCCGTAGGAGTCAGGGCTTTATCCCAGGATGCAAAGATAGAGACTCCCCCAAAAGCCTAAAATGATGCCTTTGCAGTGTGAGTGAGAGTCTGCTCCCTGCTAGAAAGTCTAGACACGCTTCAGAGGAAAATAACACAACCCAGAGTCTCTACAACATGACAGTCACAGTGCCCAATACAAAATCAGAAATCGCTGGATACGAAAAGAAGGAGAAAAATATCTCATGGGCATTTTCTAGGGGCCAAAGAAAATCGTCATTGATGGAAGCAGCTCTACGGATGTCCCAGATGTTGAAGTAAGCAGACTTACAGTAATAAACACATGTTTTTAATCCCCCACTTGTGCAGGGCCTGTGTTATACCCCTCCCCTGCCCCAAGCCTTCCAGAAGGCCCCAGTTGTTGTGAGGCAGTGTTCACGCTCACTCTTCATATAGTGAGACAAAGAAGTCCCGGGTGGGAGGTATTGAATGAAGATGTCAGGCAGACATCCTTGAGAAGGGCGGGGCTCAGAACCGGTGATGAAGTGATGACAAAGACAGCCTCAGCCTCAGCTTTCTGATGTTTTACTTGGGGTGGGAAGGGGAGACCACATGAGGAAACTCAAAAATAATGAAGGAAAAATGACTAGGGGCCAAGATAGAGAATAAGAGTCACCCCTGAGACAGCATGGCCCAGGGCAGCCCCTGATGAGGTGGCCTTGAAAGTCAAGCCTCGAGGGCTAGAGTTAGAAGTGGCCTTGAGCAGGGTGAGCAGAGGCCTGGAGGTGTGTCCAGGGCATGGAGAGGGAGCTGGCAGGGGCCTGTGTGGAGTGAGGGGGAATGTGGAGGATGGGGCAGCAGACGTGATGGCTTATGTCCCCTGGAGGCCTATGAGGGACAATGGCATGCTCAGCTGTTTCTGGTGTCTCTGTCGGTTTGTGCTGCTTTAGCAAAAGTAGACTGGTGGCTTGACTAGCAGGAATGTATTCCCTGTGGTTCTCAGGGAAGGCCGAGAACAAGGACTTGATTTGATCTTGATTCAGTGTCTGGTGAGGGCTCTCTTCCTGGCTTTCAGACAGCTGCCTCCTACCTGTGTCCTCATGAGACAGAGGGAGAGAGACAGAGATCATCTCTCAAGTTTCTTCTCATAAGGACGCCAATTGCATCATGGGGGCCCCACCTGCATGACCTCATCTAACCCTAATCACCTGCCAAAGGCACCACCTCCCAGCACCATCCCGTGAAGGGTTAGGGCTGGGAGGGAATATAAACCTTCAGTCTCTAGGACATGGTCACTCTGGTTAATCTCCAATGGTCTCAGGGGCTGCTTTAAATAAGCTACTCAGCACAGAATTTGCTGTGTGGGGCTAGTGCAACAGGGTGTCCTGAGACACCTGGACTTCAGGCAGCTGCCGTGGTTCTCTGTGTGGCCTGGCATCTGTGGCCTGGTACCAAATGCCCAAGCAGGATCCAGGCAAGCAGCCTACATGGAGGGGGTGTGGCCCGATGGCATTAACCACTCTGGTGGCTGAGGGGGAAGCTGAGGATGACAGAAGGGCAGGGTCCTTGGCGTCACACCCTGGGGGTCACTCACAAGCAGTCCTTCTCCTCTGTGCCTGATGTGACTGCCTCTGAAGTGGGCACTGTCCATTCTCTAGCCTGTAGCCTCAGGCTCAGGCAGCGCAGCCAGTCAGTTAGGGCAGGACCACATGACCCTCACTCCCAGCACCACTCCGGCACTCCCTCCACGTCCCACTGCAGCCATGTTGAGCAGGCTGAGTCAGGGCTAAACAGATTT
Source organism: Loris lydekkerianus (assembly GCA_963574355.1). NCBI lineage: Eukaryota > Metazoa > Chordata > Mammalia > Primates > Lorisidae > Loris > Loris lydekkerianus. The sequence goes on from CAUYPK010125667.1 coordinate 11,333, forward strand.
GAGGAGGTGGGTGTGTTCCCAGGTCTCCCCCTTAAAGCCTGGGAGCTGTGCCTTTCCCAGGTACCCATGGGCCAGCGGGCCAGCTCCCCCCTGTCAAGGGTTTGCCCACCACCCTGGCGTGGAGGCATCCTACTCTGTGGTTGGAATCCGAGTGGTGCTCCTACTTGAATTTCAGGAGTCCCTCCTCCACCTTGCTGGGCCTGCCCATGGTCAGGGAGTCGGCAGGCAGCCTTCTCCCATGTGGCTCATGACAGGAGGGGCTGGCCACTGCACTGCACAGGGTGGTGTGGGCCTAGGGTCACCTGTTCCCCCAGCCTCCATGGAAACCCCAGAGTGAGCCCCATCTGCCTCCCTGCCCTGGATTTCTCTAGCTTTGGGACCTGCAGAGACCTCCTTATGAGACCAGCAGAGTGGGCGCTGGCCATCCCACTCTGCAGAAGAGGAAACAGTCCCAGCGTCTTGGCTTGAGTCAGAGATCGACCAGGACTCACGTCTTGTACAGACTCAGGTTTCATTGTTTGATAATAATGACCCCATCAGGGTCTGCATCTGTGGAAAGAGGGCAGCCCTGAAGTTTAGGATTTTGCCCTTCTAATCAGTGCTGTTGGTAATTGGAATATTCCCCGAAGACAGCTTGCTATCTTTGTAACTTTGAGATCTGCACGGGAGCCTTCTGCTGCCATCTGGGGGGAGGGTCAGTCCTGGCAGTAACTTCAGGACTCAGGGCTGAGGCTGAGGCATGGGGCAGGGAAGCCAACCGTGCCGGGGTCTCTGCCCAAAGGTTGAGGCTGGGAGGCCTGATGTTCCCACTCCTGAGGTGGGATAGCCCATCCATCGGGGGCTGGCCTCTGGGTGCTCAGAGACATGCCTGTGTCCCATCCAGGGAGCCAGCAGAGGAGAACAGTGGGCCTGGCTTGGTCCTAAGGGTGTGGCCTGAGAATGCAAGTGGGGACTGCTGTGCTGTGCCCAGGAAGGTTTCAGGGAGGGGCACCCTGACTGGCTTTGGGAGCCCAGTACAGATGCCTTGAGCAGATAGGGCAAGGTGGATGCAAGTGGCTATTCCTGTCCTGTGGATGGGGTGGACATGGTGGCTATTACCTGCAGGAAGCAACAGGCTGTGGCTTCAGGAGCCACACATGCATGTGGCCTTGAATTTACCAGACTTTAGGACCTCAGGGCAGGATGCACCATCTGCCTTTCAAGGTCATCTTGAAGCCCAGATGGCCTGAGGACAGGCAGGAGGGTTCAGAGTCAGGCCTTGTTCCCTAATGAGCTGTGATCATGGTGACAGCTTCAGAGCTGGCCCTTGGGGGACACAAACCATGCCTCAGCACTGTACCTGGTGGGCACTGAATGCCCAGGACAGCTCTCAGAAGCCAGCTCCCATGCTGTGCTCACCTCCTTAAGGGACATCAGAGCTGTAAGTTTGGGCATCCCCAGGGTGGCCAGTAGGGGTGCTGGCCTTGGACCCTCCCTTTTCTGCCATGTGTTCTCAGGCCTGTCACGCCGCTCTGGATGCTCCTCCCCTGGTGCACACTCACCTGGTCCCCTGGGGTCCTTCATGAGCCCCCAGCCTATTCAGCCCCATGTTGAGGTGCCTGGGTTTGTTGCCTAGCTGAGTGGCCGATGTCCTTGAGGGGTTGGGTGACTCGTGCCAGCACTTGCACCTCATTTTCCCCTGTGGGAGGTCCAAGCATCCTGAGTCTCTCAGCTCTTGGAAGAGCCACTCCTTAAGCAATTGTGGGACACTTGCCCCCACCCCTTCCTCTGGGTGCCCGGGTCCTGGGTGGGGGAAAGGCTCTGCAGGGAGCTGTGGCAGAGGCTGAAGCTGCTTGGAGGGAGGATGAGTTTGGAGTCTCCGATCCTTCTAGAAAGTGCCTTGGAGCCCCCCACATCTCTTGGTCATCCCCATTTGCACCCTCTAGACAACCTCCCTGTATCTTCCCCCACACTGACCATGGTCTTGGACCTAAAGTCCAACTTGGTGCCAGGAACCTGGTGAGTGGGACCTTGTGGAGTTCCTGCCACAGACGCCCTCAGGTCCAGTCTGGGGGAGACCCTGTGGGAGGTGCTGCAGCTGGCTCCTCTACGTCCCTTGCCCCGATTTTCCACAGGCCTCCGTGGATCCCCTAGGAGCAAAGCTTCCCTCAATGACTCTAGCGATGGGAACATTACACACACCACAGACACCTACAGCTTTGTGCAAAGATAACCCCGCATTATTGCTGAGACGCCTTTTTATATCTCGCGTTATTTATAAAAGTATGATTCATTTAACAATTATTGTGAGATGGAGATATGTTGCCCACTAATACTTAAATTGCAGTTATCTAAAGCTACGCAGGAAAGTAGCAAGGTCTGCTATTTTGGCTCCAGTGGGGGATGGGCCAGCAGGCCCCAGCTCTGATATGTACCTGCCCAGCACCTGCCACCCCTAGGAGGGTGAGGCCCTTGCTCATTCCCTCCCTTTCTCAGAAACAAAGTTTTTGTTTCTGCAAGGTAAAGAAGAGGGTGGGGTGGGTGGGCTGCTGAGGCTGCTGGGGGCTGGGGTTTTATTGCTTCCTATCAGCTCCCCAGGGGCCTTCCATCTGACCAGAGTCAGAGCTGAACCACCTCCCGTGTTAGTGTTGAGGTAGAGACGGGCACCGCTCCTGCCCTGCTAGTCCACCGGTCTGACTCAGCTTTCTCCCCCTGAAGCACGGGGCGAGGCTGCAGGAACTACTCCGACAGACTTGGGAAGGGAAAAATGCCATCTGGGGTAGCAGGTGCCCCCACCCTGCACCCTCGGAAGCCTGCCAGCCTTACTTCCCACATTTTCTCCTCTTCCGACTTGGTTATCACACACCCCAGTCTCTGGCCAGGGTTCAAGTTGCACGTGAGCTTTGTGCACATCTCCCTGGAGGTCACAGCCCAGTCCAAAGCTGGCCTTTGGGCCTCTGAACTTGGAGCTCCTTCCTGGCAGAGGAGCTGAGGATTCTGGGGGCCACCCTCTCCCAGAGTAGGTCAGGACCCTGTTTCCAGAGACCCCATTCCTTTTTGCTGCCTGCAGCCATCCAGGCTACTCAGAGGGGCTGTGGAGACCAACAGATGCAAATGGTTCTTCCAGTGCTGGGGGTGGGGTGTCAGGACCCCACCTGCCTCCTACCCAAAAGGCTGTCACAATAATCAAACAATTAGAAGTAACCATAAGCTCTGTCCTAGGCTTAGTGCTGAGGGGGCTGCATACTGCACCCAGTAAGCACTGACCCCTGGCGCAGCTCTTGGAGGCAGACACTGTCACGGTGCTGGCTTTGCTATTAGAGGTCCAGAGACATTTTGTGGACAGTCACCCAGCAGGATTTGAACTCAGAAAATCTACCTGCAGGTATAGTGGGGATGCTCTCAGGGCGCCTGGCTCTAGGCGGAGCCTTGGGGGCTCCATCAGTCAGGGTCTCGGTTGTGACCAATGTACTCTCCTCTAGCTTGTCGCTCGCTGCAGGTGAGGGAGGATTCTGAGGTGGTCAAGGGGACCAGAGCACCAGAGCACCAGAGCTGGGAGCTGTGTGGCTGTTCCGTGGATCCAGCTGTACCACGCACGGCACCACAGGAGCTATTGGATAGTTAGAGGCAGGGACCAAAACCTGGTACTGTTCTAGAGCTGGTTCCACGCCTGCTGGCTGCCATGGTGCTCCAGGCCCGTGCGTCTGATCCGCTCAAAGCCCCGCAGCTGGGAAGGCTGCGCCTCGATTGTTTCCTAACCGGGAAGGCAGGACTCAAGATTATGGGGAACTCTGCAGAGGCAGCAGGGACTCTGAGGACACTGGCTTGACAAACATCTGATGCACCTGCTTATGGGACAAGGGTGTGTTCAGCCCCTGGAGCCTGCAGCACAGGCCTTCTCAGGGTTCCAGGGGCAGCTGGCAGTGTGGCTGTGGTTTAGCACAAGCCCTGGCTTGGTTTTTATTGGGTCATGCAAGGCTCTGGGCAGCAGTAGGGTGGGGTCAGAGACGGGAGGCAGCTCCAGCACAGTGGAGACCGGCCTGCTGTACCTGGTAGATGCTTAGAAGCCAGGATGTGCCACCCCATCTCTTCCCTGGTTCACTCCTTCCTTTGTTCCTTCATTCATTCCATCAGAGTGTTAGGGATCATGCCCAGCTACAGGGTAAGGAGGGCAGCTAGGCACAGGATCTGCCTTCAGGGAGTTTGGAGTCTCCCTGCACCAGGAGATGCCCCAAGGCTGATCACTGCCACAGCATCTCTCAGGGAGACTTCCTAGAAGAGGCAACATCAGAAAAGATAATGTGATTGCACCCCAGGGGAGCAAGGGGGTCTTATTTCTCACAGAGATGGGGGCAGGGGGGGAAGAAGGGGAGATTGCCTTGCAGATTATTTTTAGTGAAGTATATTTATTTAGGGTTCACATGCAGCCCTAACATCCAGCCCTGTTGCATCCTCACGGCCCTCCACTACTGCCCCACCTTCCAGGGCGCTTACCTGACTATTCCCCTGCAGTTCTCCCTCCAGAGCATTGTGTGCACTGATCCCCTCTCCTCTGCACTTCAAACAGGAGCTCATGCAGTCTCTGCAACCAACACTGGGAACAAATTGTGTTATTCCCATTTTACAGATGGGGAAGCTGAAGGCAGGAGATGCCTGACCAGCCTGCGGCTGCACTGGGTGTGAGGCACAAAGCCAGCGCCTACCCCAACTGGCCTGGCTGCCTTGTCTTCTCTTTCCAAACCAAATGTGTACCAGAGCCTTGGCCAGCGTGGGGGGCAGGTGTTATCACCACTGAGTGAGGGGTTCTCTAAGACCCCTTGGCCCCTCGAATCTCATCAGCAGGTTTATAACACCTGGCCCTCCCTCCCTGCCAGGACTCCAGAGCACCCTGAGACATTCAGATCTGCAAAGAGCCTTTTTTTTTTATAGAAGAAACAAAATTATTTTCAGCCTGTTGTCAGGCAGTTGTCAAAAGATGCAGCAAATAAATGGCGTAGTGAGTCTGTGAGTCTGAGGGGCGCTTCAGAGTATGGGGAGTCTGAGGGGCTTTGGAGGTGAGGGATTGGCTCCTGCCTCACCAGGGGGAAGGCGCAGGGCTGAGTGAAGCCAAGTTGTTAGCTGAAGGACCAGGCTGAGAGTTTGGGGTTAATTTTGAGGTGACTCTCCTCCTTCCTGTAAAACTAACTTGGGAGGATTCTCTGATCTTTTCTCTCGGGCTTTCAACTGTCCATGGACAAGGAACTGTTCCTGACTCAGAAGGATGCTCGTCTGTGCTTTGGGGAGGGTGGGTAAGCAGGCAGATGGGCTGATTCACCACTGAGTTTCAAGGTTCCTGCCCTCTGCCACCCACCTCACCCCAGCACCCTGCTCAAATCTGGAAGGCCTTCTTCACCAATCCCTCCCTCTTCTGGAATAAAATCCATTTGAAATAAAATGCTATCTGCACTGGCAGGAATGTGGCCACCACAAGCCTCCCAGGTCTCTGCAGGCCCTGCGTGAAGGACCTGTCTGGAGACAGAGGGTCTAACGGTGCAGGAAGAGCTCAGCTGTCTTCTGGCATGGTGCTCTCACACCTGTGGTTGAAGCAGGGATGTCTGACTGCTGGGAACCTGGGCAGCTCACCTGGCCTCTCTGGACTGCATGCAGCTCATCCACGGAGCTGGTTTTGGGGAGCCCAGGATGGAGATGCCACAGGAACATTCATGATGTCTGAGGCTTCATCATGGGATGCATTACACAAGAAAGAAGATCTCTGGAAGGCCAGGGGGGAAATGGGTTTTTAAATTTCATGTTCTATCTTAGTCTTAATTTTCATTTTTAACTACTAGCTCTTATCCTCAGTACCCTTGCTTTAGGGATGGAAACAGTGTCAGGTGATTTCTGGGGCTCTGCGAGGGTGCTCTCCAAGGTCACCCTGTAGGTCGTGGGTCTGTGATTAGGAGGGTGAGGGGCCCAGCATGTGTGCCAGTGACAGGAGAAAGCAGACCGTCAACACTGGGCTCGAGTTGAGCTCACTGTCCCCACAGGACCCGAGTGTGCAGCTGCAGCCGTGTGACAGCCTAGACCCCAGACAGTTGCAGAACTTTTCTCCCAACCAAGCGGGCAAGGCGGCCTCAGGCTGCAGGCATGCTCATAAAACATGAGCAAAATAAATTCCCAAGCCCTGGTTACCATCTCCCAAGGCTCATTGACAAAGGTTCCCACAGGGAAGTTTGGACCAGGGCGTGATGAAGAACACGCTGAAGGATGCAGACAGCTTTGTCATGGTCAGGGCCGTCTGTGCTTTCAGTGCCCTGGCTCTCCCGACGTGCTGGGAAGTGGTCTGCGTCCATTGTGCAAAGAGGCAGGGGGTGGGGCAGGGCAGGCACAGCCTGCAGTCTGAAGCCAGGGGGAAAGAGACGCCTATCTGCGGGCCCTGAGCCGGCACGTGCCCCTTGGGCGGAGTGCCTCTGCTCAGCAGCTGCAGGCATTGAGGGTCCAGACCTCGAGTGTTCTCTTGAACATTGATTCTGACAGTGGTAGTGAGCCCCCTGTCACAAGAAGCATTTCAGGAGAGCATGTCTGCTCGTGACCAGGGGGCAGTGCCAGAAGCAGCCCCCTCTGGCAGGATTGCTGAGGGGTTGTCCACAAGACCCTGCATGGCAGAGCCTGCCCGGCGCTGGGCACACAGGACGCCCTGCACACAGGCCTGACCTCCTGATCTCTGAGAGTGGCTTGCTCAGCTTCCCCCAGGTGTGGGTTGGAATGTTGTCTACTTATTAAAATAATCAAAAGTGTCCAGGAGGAATCCTTCAGCGTGCAGGTGTATCCTGGGCTTTCTCAAATCATCTTTTATCCAAAGCCTAGTGGTCCCCCCCTCCCCATCCTGCCCAGTGCAGTCTGAGGAGACCTGGGTTCTCCTCGATCTTGCCACTGCACCCCATGGGCCTGCATAAGGTCCAGGTTCAAAACCCCGAGGGGACGTTGGACACAGGGGAGAAGGTGGGTGGAACACAGAGCCTGCCCTCTCCTATAGACCAGTGAGCCGTGTTCCCAGCGGCAGAGCTGAGGCTGGGAAAGGCCCCTTCTCTTGTCCAGCTGCCCAGGGCCCCCTTTACTCCCCAACTCCACTCCTGCTATTGGTAGATGCACTGTGGGGACAGCTGCTCTCTCTGCAGTTGGCAGCAACATAGCCAATGACATTCCTGTCTGAGCCATGGGTAGTGCCACTGTACAACCCTGTCCTGGGATTTCTGGTTCTGCTGTGCTTTAGACTGGGCAGGGACCTTCACTGTGTCTGAAAGTGGAGGCCCAGCTAACACAGAAGGCTCTGTCTTGTCCCCACCTTCTCAAGTCAGAAAAGATGTGGGATGGCCACCTGGCCCCCAGGAAGGGGCTTCTTCCCCATGTCCCCTACCCAAGGTCATCCGCAGCTTACAGAACTGCCCAAGACTGTGGGTCACCACTGGCCTCAGGCACCAGGCAGGTGCATGACCTCACCCGCCCAGGAATGTGCAAAGGCACAGTGTCGCCTAAACAGTGATGTGGGCTTGGCTTGGGAGGGGGCTGCCTGCTTCCGGGAGGGCGCTACTCTCTGGCCACTGACGGGGAGGACTCAAGTAGTGCTGAGCCTCCTAAGAATCCCTCTGGCTTTGGTGGGTTCTCTGGGCCCATGTGGACAGGTGCATGACTGGCTGGGTCTCTCAGTCTCTGGAGGTAATCCCTTTACATGCTGATACTGTGACATCCCTGGCTAGGTGGCACTGGGCCTCTGGCCATGATGAACTAGATACCCACTATCTTCAGGACCCTTAGCAAGTCTCCCTGGAGGTTACCTTATCGGCTCCCCTCAGGTGGAACAAAGAGCAGATGTGTGCTTGTTGGTGCACCTTGTGCATCCCAGAAAGGTTCTTCTGGAAGCTCTTCAACCTTGCCCCAAATGTCCAAGGAGATAGATGCATGAACTGTGCAGGACACATGGGTGATGTTGTTGGTAGCAGAATCGTTTCTTGGTGCAGGTCTTAGGAATGGCTCTGAGCAGTTCTGTGAATGGAGGACACAGCCTGGTGCCTGGCAGGGTAAGAGTGTCCCCAGAGTGAGATTTGGGGGTGGCTGATGAGTCACGTGAGTTAAATCCGGGAGATGTCTAAGTCTTGAGCGGAAACAGGGCACGCACACCCTAGACTGCGAGGCACACATCGTCCTGAGCTCACCGGCACGAAGGGCTGGTCCTGGCTCCTGCGGGCGGCCCGCTCCCAGCCTCCTTTCTTGAGCTGCCATTTTTGTTGACAGGAAGCGTGTCGACCATATGGAGTTCAACTTTGGTGTTCCAGTCGCTTTTTTCCTCCTCTTATCTCATGTTTCTCCTTTTTTTTTTTTTTTTTTTTTTTTTTTTTTTTTTTTTAAATTTTGGTCCACTTTTTTTTAGTATCTGAAAAAAAATTCAGTGATTTAACACCCTGGCAATAGAAAAAC
>CAUYPK010125674.1:0-28080 GCA_963574355.1 Loris lydekkerianus
TATGCTAGAGTTCCCACACTTACTATGTAAACAGACTGCATTCATAGAACCCAAGCTTCTTATATCCTAGAGTTCCCTACTTACTATGTAAACAGACTGCATTCCTAGAACCCAAGCTTCTTGTATCCTAGAGTTCTCACACTTCCTATGTAAACAGACTACATTCATAGACCTAAGCTTCTTATATCCTAGAGTTCCCACACTTACTATGTAAGCATACTGCAGTCACAGGACCCAAGCTTCTTATCTTAGAGTTTTTATAATTTCTTATGTAAATAGATATTTTTAAAAACCTGGTTCCTATTTTTTAGTGAGTCTTATTAATTCTCTTTTGAATATGTCTCTGCCCTTGATACCCTTGTTTATTCTTGGTAATAGCTCAGGAATGGCCTAGTATGATGATAGCAGGTAAATAACTTGAAATTTCTACCATAATATTTTAGGATTGCCATAAAAAGTCCTTTTCTTTTCTCTTTTTTCATAGTATTCACTGCATTTACTTTTGAGCTTGTTAGATATGTATTATCCTAAGCTGAATCCATGAGAACAGGAATCTCATCTATTTTGCTTATCTTTATATACACGATGAGCAGTGTTTCACTACATGTTTGTGAACTAAATAAATTATTATATCTATTCCATCAGTTACTCTGACATAAATTTAGAGATAGGAATGATATAATATATAGTCCCACCTTTAAAGAGTTGATTTAAGAACAGGCTAAAATATAACCCTAAACAGATTGTTAAAATAATTTGGTAGATAGTATGATATACATGAACACTAAGTAAGGCTACTGAAAATGGAATTGATATATAATGATGCATAAAAAATATTTTATGATTCTCTTAATATACAATGCTATAAATAATACAGATACATATAACTTTAACACATTTACAACTTTGAATTAATCCATCTGTTCTTTTCTTTTTTAAGAAATATTTAATCCATATAATGGTCAGAATTACCAACCACAATGAAGTAGTATGGAAATAGAGAGTTCAGATAAACTTAACCATGTTTACATGAATTCATAAACAGAAATTATATTTCTTCAATGTCTAAGGAAAAAAAAATTGCATGTGCATAATACAGTATTTCTCACAATTATCTATGCTGTTATATGAAACATTTATTTTCTGTTAGTGTTCCATCTAAATCACATAAAATAGTATCCATACTTTGTTTCTTGGAAAAAGCAAAATATATTACTAAATGTCTTAGGGGGAGCAAATTTCTCTTTTATAGCAAGATTTTAATTTAATAAGAACACGGAGATCAGAGCAAAAATTGAACCATCTGCTTCTCTGATTCTTCCATGTGGTTAGAAATTCTAATAATTATCAAGAATAAAAAAAAAAATCCCCATCGAAGGAATAGATGAGAGCTCTGCAAAATTTGAAACAGTTTGGTAGATAGTTTCCCACTAATCACTACAAATATCTGTTATATGGCATCAGAAAAAAATGACTTGGTGCCATTTATGGCATGCTGAGATCTCTGTCTTTTCTGCATCTCAAACCATCCAGTATTCACTTTAAATCATTGAAATATAACCTACATATGGAAAAATGCAAACTTCATTGTTCTTCTTTGAATGAGAGGTTTTTGACTTCTTATCTATGTATAGGGATGCACTGGATATCCTGATATGTCAAGCCTATCTTTCTTCTCTCCCCACTCAGACATTATTTTGTTTCTAGCTAAAGGTGCTCATTATAAAGAATCATTTTTCTCTAAATCTGCTTGTATCAAATAGTCATAAAACTCTATATTTATAATTGTAATTTATAAGCTAATTTTCCTATTTTAGTCTTCTGTCTTTGTTTGGGATATTGGAATTATATAGTCTCGTAACATTTACTTAATATACTTAAAATTTTTCCTTACCATCATATGATACAATAGCTACCTATATTTCAAACCAGAAAATTTTCATTGATATTCATACTGAAATTAAAACAGCTAACATGTATTGTCAAGTATTTGGTTATGTGTATTCTGTTGATTAAAATAAAACTCAGAAAAAAATTAAACTCTTAAAAATTCAACACATACCTCAATATTCTTAGCTACAAACAACAGAATCCACCCTGTGTAGGTTACACATGAAGAGAAATTATTAAAAGATCTTCAGGAGCTCACAACACTTCCCAGAAAGCTAGAATGCCAGACAAGGAATCTGCAGCTTTCAGAAAATGCTCCATCACAGGGAATTAATTGCATTGGCAAAAACATGATTGTTTCTGCATTTGGTCAAGACACTGCAGCATTTACAGACTCCACAGCTTATGTCAAAGTTACCAACTCTAGATTTCAAAAGATTCTCCACTGCTGGCCGCTGAGGCATTCACAATGCCCTTGCTCCCCTCACCCTGTGCTCCACCAAATCCACGTCTGCTACAAATAACACTGATGAGTCAAGCCACAGAGGATGGGGTGTAAACACAGGCCTGTGTTTTTATGGTCTTTATGTTCTGCTTTGGGGAAATGTCCAAATCTGAGTTTTCTTAGGTTCTATATGTCTGACAGCCAAACTAACAGCCCAACTTGTTCACATCTAGCTTGTGATCCAGCTTTCACAGGAATATGAAAATCATATTACAAACCCTCCAAGTCTGACACTATGGCCTTCAAACACCTTCTATATTAACTCTCACACACCAAGCCAGCCTTTCTGAATCACCAGGCCCAAGTACCAGAAAACTAGAGACTACCCCCAGAGCCCACTGGCGTCTGACCTGCTCCCTTCCCTGCCTTGAGTTCCCCAGAACAAGGCAGCAAAGGCTGTGGGCCATGCTGTCCCCTTCCTCCCAGTCCTGCCTCCTGACAAAACCTGGTGCTTCCCTATGCGGCCCTACCTGGCATCACATGCCACATTTTCTTGGGAAATCTAACAAATTATTCTTTCAAAGACTCCAGGTCTGTCACTTTACCATACCAGATTAAAACAAAATCCAGGGTACAGTTTTTAGAACATGAAGCCAGAACATATAACCTGAGGAACTGTTCAAATACAGGGCAAATAATCCAAATGCTGTACAGTCCCAAATGTAAAAAATGTTTATGTTTTTACATTTTACATTCTACCAGGTAAATGAGAAGCTTGCATTTATGGTAAGTTTTTCAATTAATTAAATTTAGTGGGGATAATTGTAGCTGAATGCCACTTTAACATACCCAGAGAAATCATCACTTTATCCTTGAAATTGGCCCTTGGCTCTGAAGGTGGCTTTGGAGTTGCCATGGGGGGCTAACTAAAACCCTGTTAAGGAATTCACAAAGAAAGAGTATCTTAAACAGACATTTGTGGAAGATATAGCACTGTTTTATTAGTTTTGCTTACTGAAATGCATCACTTAATATGGGGACACATTGTAAGAAATGTACAATGAAGTTAGTTTGTCATTGTGTGAACATCACAGAATATACTTCCACAAGCCAAGGTAGTACAGCTGCTACACACTGTGGATATATAGTAAAGCCTGTTGCTCCAGGCTACAAACTGTACAGCATATACTGTAGTGATTCTGTAGGTACCTGGAACATGGAATATGGGTCTTTCTGTGTTTGGCCTATTTCACTTCACATAATATCCTTCAGGTTCATCCATGCTATTTCAAATGACACAATTCTCTTCATTTTTGAGGTTGAATAGTATTGTTGTGTATAGATATTCACCACTTTTGACTCATTCGATTGTCTGTTAATAGGTCATTGGGTTGATTCCGTATCTTGGCTGCTGTGAATAATAACACTGCACTAAGCACGGGGTGCAGGCATCTATTTGACATATTGATATCATTTCTTGTGGGTGTATACCCAGAAGTGGGATTGCTGTAGTATATATGATAATACTATTTTAAATTTTTTCAGAGACCGCCATACTGTTTTCCATAATGTCTGTACCATTTACATTTCTATAAACAGGGTGCATGGATTCCTTTTTCTCAGTACTCTCACCAACACTTTTGCTTTTTGGAAATAGCCCTCCTAAAAGGTGTAAATGATACCTCACTGAGGTCTTAATTTGTCTTTCCCAGATAAATAATGATGCTGACCATTTTTTTCATATGCCTGCAAGCCTTTGTATGTCTTCTTTAAGAAATCTCTATCCAGGTCCTTTGCCTGTTTTTTAACCAAGTTGGGTATTTCCTCGCCATTGAGTTGCTTGGGTTCCTTATACATTTTGGACATTCATCCCTTATCAGATGCATGGTTTGTAAATATTTTCTCTCATGGCCTAGGTTATCTCTTTACTCTGTTGATCGTTTTCTGTGCAGAAACGTTTTATTTTGATGTAGTCTCATTTGTCTATTTTGTTTCTCTTGCCTGTGCTTTTGGGTTCATATCCAAAAATCACTGTCGAGTTTAATGTAAGAAGCCCTTCCCTCTGTCTTTATTGAGTAGTTTTACAATATGAGGTCTCACATTTAAGTCTATAAACCATTTCCTTCTTGTTTCAGAAAGTAAGCCATAGGCTTATGTGACACTGGAAATGTCACAAAAATATATTTTCTTTTACTAACACTTTTCTAGGACAAAGATCTTTTAAGAGTTACACTGAAAAATTTTAAATGATATCTTCCAAATTATAGAAAGAAAATTTCCTTATTTTTAATTGAACATAGACTTTTTTCTTTTTTTTTTTTTTTAATATGTAGGAATGATTGAAACCATTGGACCATAGGAATAAGCAAAGGTGAATTTCTAAGAATATCAAGAAGTCTTTAAAAGATCTAGCACAGTAGTTACTTGGCTTCTAAGCCATAAAAATAATAAAGATCAAAAGAGAACTGTCCTCCCACTCCTGGGCCTGTCTGGACAAGATAATATGATATTTACATGACAGACAGGAGAGACTCATAGTTGAAGCAATTTTTCTGTGTAACTCTTCCACTCTTCCGTTCAGGAGAATCATCTACCTTCTGGGTAAGCAAAGCCCCCATCATGTAAATATAAGAAGATAAGAGTAAAACTAGTTCCCTTTTCTCAGCCCCAGCAACTGACCTGATAGGAAGCTGAACAGAACGGCCATTTTCTTTGTAGAGCCATCCCCAAGCATGAGAAAAATAATAGGACACCTGAAAGGGAACCCATCCCTAGCTTTCCGTGGAAAAAAGTGATTGATTCTATAAATTCTGGACTGAGAAGCTTCATGGGAATTCCTGGCCATGTTTCGGAATGGATGAACAGATAGCTGGTGAGAACTTAGGGAAGGGAAGACGTGAACACTGCAAGAGAACCTTGATCCTCAGGAATCTCAACAAACTCTTTTCCTTTTTTTGACAAATTTACTAGCTTGGTAGTCATCCATCCACTCTGTGCTTTAATTGGGTATGGTTGAACTTTGAAAATGCCTTGGACAATTAATTAAAAATGGCTTTCCGGCTTGTTAAGATCAATGTGTGTCAACAGCATGATAATTTTTGGTTTCCAATTACCAAGATTAATTATGCATAGTACATATAACTACTATGAATAAGCCAGCATAAATTGGCTGAAAGTTAAATGACATGGAATAATTCTATATGATTTTATTTTCAACCAACATTTTCATATTATACTTTTGTGAAGGTTTACAAAGTCTGAAAACTTTTATCACACTTCCATATAGAATTATACCATAATTAATCTTGGTGAGAGTTTTTTGTTTTGTTGACAATCTGTTTTTGTCAATCTGTTTTAACAAGAAAAGGTTAAAAATGTTTTCCTTTTTTCAATTTCATAAAAATAATAAATTTGTTTCTCAAAGATTTAAAAACCAGAGGCACACAAAAATAAGAAAAATAAAATCCCCTTAATCCCACCTCCCATAAATAATCACTTGTACTGCTTTTTGCAAGAATTTAAAATTGTAACCTTCAGGATTTGAGTATCCATTATTTTACTGACAGTAGATATTGATAATTAATAATGGTGTTCTATTTCAAAAGTAGTTGTCTGATCAATATGAGGACAGTTCTGGATCCAATCAATATTTATGTATAGATTCTCATTATTTATACAGACAAGCTATTTCTTGCTTTTATTTCTTAAGAAATTCAAAACAATTTCCCAGGTCATAAACAGTTTTTTACAACACTACTTTAAGGGACAGCTTAGTATTCAACCGTATGGGGTTCTTCATTTTATTGCAAAAGGTATTTTCTCCAGCAAGTAGATACTTAGTGTTATAAACAATTCCATGATGAACATCTCTGGAGAATGTGTATATATGATGAAAAATTTCTTTTCATTGAAAGGTTTCTGATATGTTATTTTTATCATATGGCTTATATATATATATATTTTTTTTTCCTTCAAATATTAAAAGTTGGTGGGAAATTACTGGATCTTAGTTATTTAGTGAATACAATTTCATCCAATCCTTTTTTAAACTTTCACTCAGCCAGGAAACCAAATAGCTTTGTTTTGCCAACAGTTAAGCCTCTTCCATAATTAAAATTGCAAAAGGTACCCACATTGAAAAGAAAAAAATATTTAGTGGTGAAAACTTCCTTTCTAGCTAACGGAATCAAAAATAAGGTTTAAAGAAGAGACTGGGACATTCCAGTAAAAGAATTTATAAATAGGAATCCTTGGATTCCACACCTGTGTATACTAGTAAATGTTAACAACATTCATTCAACTTTTTAAAGAGTAAACGCTAGACAGATTTAGGGACCCATGCCTGAATACAGTGTTTTTATCTTTTGTGTTTAGCCAGTAACCACTGACAGCTTCAATTACCCAGCTACTATTATGCAAATGATTTTGAACCCAGAAGCCCTGCACCTGTGCTTGCCTCTGGATTTAATATTCTTAATGAGTTCTTAAATCCTGTTCTGCAGACTGCATGTGAGATTGCTCAACTCAGATTACAGTACAGCAGGTGAAAACCTTTTCAAATGGAGACAATACTTTCAAGGAATTCAATCAAGAATAGTATCCATAAGGCTGAGATATTGTCAGACGAGAAGTAAACAGAAGAAAAGTGCAATAAATTATTAAAATCGGTTTAGTATGGAGATGCTTGGCCTAGTGACATTAGAGTAATGAGAAAGAACAAGTAGCCATCCATCCACAGCTTTCTCCTCCGAGAGGACCTTGGTACCCTCCGTGGAGCTGCGTCGGATCTGTGGTCTCGCCTCCGGCTCTGTGAAGTTTCCTTCCCGCTTTCAAAAACAATGTGTGCAACTGGAACCTTATTCGCAAAGCATTATAGGGCATTACTCTAACAAATAACATTTATATACTCAGGAATATCAGTGAAAACAGATTTCATGTATGTGATTTTTACAATTTTTGAAAGGTAAAAACCTATCTTCTACTTTTGTCATAGCCAAAACCCATATTATAACATTAAAATATGAACATCAAGATTGTGGTAACCATATAAGAATAAGAATTAAATCATCCTTTTATTGTGCCTGAGAAAATGTACCTAATCTGATACCATTTGGGCAAAGTTTTGCTTCAAACATTGTATATGAATGACTGTTTTTGTCAGTTTAATCCCACAGAAATGAACCTAAAATCTTCATCATTCTAGTTCTTAACATACTTAACTTTTACTTTACTATCATGCAGGCTTTTAAAGTGATTCTAAGATATTCTTTTATCTGCATATTTGGTGTCACTGCTTTAATGGCAAAAGCTTTCTCCACGTCTTCCACTTACGTAATTCCATTTTTCACTGACCACTAAGAATCTAATCTGCGGCCTGTTCATGCGCATGATGCTCCATGGAATGGATTCTCACGGGTGTCACCCTCTAAACTCCAGTTGATTTCCTATTTTTTTTTTAATCCCTTACTTTTATTTTTTCTCGCTTTAAATTTATATTTTGCTTGCTATAATTGCCTTAAGTCACTTGTGAAATAAGCTAGGGTATAACCAATTTGTAACTTAAAAAGCTAGCATAAAGTTTTGCTAAATGTACATAAATGCAGCTACAGTTTTAATTTTAAAAAACGTGTCCTCAATTCTAAGTGTGAAGCTATACTTTAAATATATAGATAGTTTGGGGAGTTTATTCCTGCCTCCCTGCATTTGCCCAGGCTGAGCACAGGACCTTGTGAACTTGGATGGTGTGGGCAGGATCTGGTGAGGCCGATCACCACTAAGCTACGGCTAGTCGTGATGTTAGTAGTGATACCTGGGAAGTGCTCTGACATTTGAAGCACTGAGGTTGAAAGTAAGGCTGGGGACATTAAAGGAAAAAAAGAACCTTAAAGAAGAAGTGGATTATTACGGGGATAAAGGTAAAGTATAACTCCCCCTATCGTATCAGAGAAGGTTATCACAGAAAGAATGATCATGACCTCTAAGATACTGCTGCCGGATACACCCCTCCTAGCTGGTACAGTCAATATTTCGGGGCTCAGAGCAGATAAAATGAGTTCAAGAATGCCCTTCCCAGGACACTGTTTAAGCTAAACCTATTTCTGTGTGGTTGTGCTGCATACAGCAATGAAATATTTTAACCTAGTAAGTACCCAAAACAGTTTTTAAAGGCATGAAGAACAAATAGAAAACTAAATACCTTTAGAAGTCATCACCTACTTACTTCACGCTGTCTCCAAATACCTGTTGCAGACTTTCCCAGCTAGTATGAGCCTAGATTAGAGACGAGGGAGGCAGGGAAGAGGTGGAAACCCGTCCTTCTACTTCTGTCTCCATCCTGGCCCATCCCAGCATTCGCTAACCCCAGTGCTGACAACACACACATCAGGAAATTATGAGTTCAGAACTCAAAATCGGGCTCCAGGTGTACATCAGCTAGGGGCTGTTTTGCTTTTGAAACTTATGATATGCAACACCTCTTTAGGTGCCCCAGATTTGGGGGCAGTTGCATGATACTGTTGAAATATATTCGGCTGTGGTCAATTAATATCCCTACATTTTCTAGCCTGGACCTGCTTTTCAGCCGGCCTTCCCTGCAGACCACCACCTCCACACTGCCCTGAGGGGGCTGACTTCTTGAAAACAAGTCTAAGATTTTGCTTTGGTCCTTTGTTATGTTGTATCCCATTGTTTTTGGTCTAGTCCAGTTTGTCGTGTTTTTTGAATTCCAATTCAAAAATGTTAATTATTCTCCAACACTTGAAGTCACTGCAATTGTATTTGCTTAATACATATTAACTGAGTACTTTCTATACACTAGTAAATACGCTAAGTGATAAAGATGACAAAATTGATTTTTATTTAACCATCTGCATTTATAAAATGTTTGACTCCTGTGCAGTCAAGCCTTATGATCTAATCCCCTGCCCACATATCCTGTTGCGTTCGCATCACTTGCCACACACTTCTGCACACGTATGTCTTAACGTGTGTGCTTCCTCCTGCCCCTTTCCCCTCCCGGGCTTCTTCCCTAAGAAGCATACTCATTTCTGCAAGTCCCAGCTCAAATGTCAAGTCACCCTGAGGGCCCATCCTCCCACTCCCCAGGCCCAGTGGCCACGCAAAGCCAGCGCGACACACAGTCCTGCAAGTGTTCCCTGGTCACCACCCAGTGTGCAGGCTCCTTCAAAGAATCTTCTCCTCCTTGGAGTCACATCTCCATACTTGTTTGTAATTCTTCTCATCTGAAGAAGCATCTTAGAGCTCTCCTACCTCATAAAATTGAGGACTCTAAGAAGAACATTAAGTGAAAATAAATTTAAAATCTGTGCCTTCATTATTGACACATAAACTGAACATAAGCTTTCTGATCAGAAAACAAAACAGAAAATATACAAACTTTTCAAAGACTTATGAGGGGCATTCTGAATGCTGCTGAGGCTCTGCCTGTCTTTTCAAGATAAAGTTTGTGCCCACAGAGACAAACTGAAATGGAGAGTATAGCAATTTGCACGGAATTAGATCAATTAGGACAGACAGTTTGGACTCAGTAGTGATGATCTTTTCCAATACAACATAGAGTGGAGGAACATTTATTTCAAAACAATAACAAATTTTAAAGTAATTTTATGTGCTGATAGCCTCTAATTGCAAATCTATTTCTAGATGCTTTCCTTAAGTAGACACTTGCATGTCCTAAGAAATCTTATTCAATGAAGAAGCACAATGAAGAAGCACATAGCAACAACTATGTCCAGGTTTAAAAATGCTTCTCTGGAAATTAAAATGAAAACGTTTCTAAAGTAAAGAAATTTAGACCATTTTTCTTTCTCTGTAGAATAAAGATGCTAAAATTTCTGCATGCAGTTTTTGCCATTTGAGCACTACATCAAAAGACATTTAAGCAAAGGAGTTTGTGTTACTAACAATTTGTTCCCTTATATTAGAATAAACACAGTCCGTCTAGCTATGTACTTGACAAATGATTTAGTAGTTCTAAATTAGTGGGGAGGGGGCAGGGTAAATTCACACCTAACTGATAACAACGTGCATATTCTGTGGTGAAGGGCACGCTTATCCCTTTTACTTAAAATGTGCAAAAGCAATTCATGTAACCAGAACAAGTGTACTCCTATAATATTCTGAAATTTAAAAAAAAGTTTCAAAAGAGCACAGTTCTTTGAAGGATGTGGTTATTCACTGATATTTTGGGTTGAGGTGACTCATTAAAATTTGGTGACCTTTGTATTAAGTGTTCTCATCAAATTAAATTTTAAAATAAGACAAATTATTCTTTAATACATTAACTTGAGATATTAAATTGCTATTTTTGTACCTATTCCGACAATTTCAGCACACAATTAAGAACATTAAAGTGGCCATACTTTTATCTGCAATAGATTTTTTTCCCCAAAAGGTGATAAAAGGATGCTTTTCAGGGGTCCTCAAACTGCGGCCCGTGGGCCATATGCAGCGGTGTGACTGTATTTGTTCCCGTTTTGTTTTTTTACTTCAAAATAAGGTATGTGCAGTGTGCATAGGAATTTGTTCATACTTTTTTTTTAAACTATAGACCGACCCTCCAACGGTCTGAGGGACAGTGAACTGACCCCCTGTTTCAAAAGTTTGAGGACGCCTGAAAGGAGAGAAAGCAGAGAGACGGTCAGCAGGTGTACTACGGTGTGGTCAGGCACGGCAATAGGCCATAAGCTTAGGTCTTTGGTGTGATATAATTGCAGCATGGAGTGACCAGTGAGCTTTAAATGGGCATTTTAATTTAGTAATGGCTTGCCAGTCAGTTGTTGGTAATCCACCCAAATCAGGCCATTTTAATGCCAATTATCTTCCTATTGACTTGGAAGAATTAAAGACTTAAAACTCTGACCTCCCTCCATGGTTAGCCTTCTCTTTTACCATCATGCTATTATGAACACTTAAAGTTTATTGTAATTATGGGCTACCTCCTAGTTGAATGATAAAATTGGCCCATGTTATTAAATTCCTGAAAAGATTAATAACATGATCAAAGAGCAAAGCCTTTCAAGTACATTTCTCCAACTTTTGGTTTCAAATTATCTTAAGAAAATTCACTGCCAGTTGTCCCAAACCCTCCTCCTCTATAACACAGTCTTTTTTGAATTAATATTAGTGTAAAATCATCTCACTGATCACAAAAGGAATTTGTAACATAACATGGAAAGGACATTGTTTTTAGGGACTTCGGGACTCCAGAATGATGACTGATAGGCTTTCAACAGTAATTCTATAATAGAAATTCAGTGGAACATCATTGACCTCGATAAAAAGTGCTCAATATCTCACGTGTCCCTCTGTGTCCTCTCATTCCCCTTCATATTTATTTTCATCTATTTATTTTTTAAATTTCAGATTAATATGAGGGTACAAACGACTGGGATACACTGTTTGCATTTGTTGGGCGAGGCCCCTGATGGAGTTGTGTCCCTCACCCAGCAGGGGTGCCACATACCCTTACATTCTGCCCAACAGGTGGCAGCACGCAGACCCTGCACTCCTGCCCTCAGCCCTCTCGCCTTCATATTTATACATATATGGATTAAAGTCCCTCCCTTAATATCTTATTGGGATGATTTAATTAATTCTCCTTCAGTCTACATGTATATTTCCTTTAACCTAATAAATGTAAAATCACTAATGGTGAGACATTCTTTGAGTATATAAACTCAGTACGTTGTACCACATAAATGTACAGTTATGACTTAATAATAAAGAATTTTATTATCCTCATAGTAGTTTGGATGACTAGAAAAAATACTATTACCTTTTAACATTCAGATTAATATTTTTAAAGCTAAGAGAACTATTCACCATCCCTCCAGCTTCATTCATTTGACACATGTTCACCAGTAGCCTGCTGAACGGCAGACATTGCCCTACGTTCAGGGGCCCTTCTGGAAGCTCAGTTTACTTGGGGATGAAATTATCTGCCAAAGGCATAGCTTCTGAAAGATTTTTCCTCTTCTGAGTAATAATCCAGACTCGTGAGTACTACACAGATCAAAATGCTGTCTGGGATGAGATATGTCAGAAAAAAAAGTAAGCTGGTGTTTCAGATATTTGAGTAAAACATGCTAGAATAGCATAATGTTCTTTATTATTTTAAAGAATGTGGACTGCAAAATCATTTGGAGGAAGGCATCATACAGAAAAGCAAAAAGACTGATTATCCAAAACTTTGGTGATGTTTAACTAGACACTTTTTTTTTTTTTGCAGTTTGAAAAAAAAACTGGGGATGGGTTTGAACCCACTACCTCTAGCATATGGGGCTGGTGCCCTAATCCTTTGAGCCACAGGCACTGCCTGATTAGACACATTTTTTTACCACGACTTGTGCCTCATAGCTACAGCCTAACATGTTCCAGATTTTTTTAGGTCGTAACTGCATTTCACACGCAAATTCCCAATGTTAGGCAGAATACGTGCAGGCGTTATCAACCTAAGCACAATATTTTTGAGAGTAAAAGAGAAGGTTATGAGTTGTCATGCTGGGATAACTGACCACTTTGCCTCCAGACTGAGGCACATGTGCACAGTCTCAATATTTCTCGACCTGGGATAGATAACTCTCATGTATTTTTGTCAAAATAAAAATTTGACAAACTTAAAACTCAAATTCAGTTTAGATGACAATTATAAATATTCTTGATATCCTATTTTATTTTATGCTTTCACCTAAATTACTTTAAAAATTTATTATATTAATTTATTTTAATTATTATCATTAATCATCTATATGGAGATAGAAAATGATACAGAGCAAGAGACAGAGAAATTATAAAAATACCAAATAAGGAACCATGTGTAATTGGAGTTGCTCTTGTGTAGAGGGGAATACAAAACATTGTTTTTCTCAATACTATTAATCATCTAATACATTCTATTGAACTTTCATCTTGACATCCAGAGATGCTTTTTGCACAAAAGCTCTAATGTAATTTCTCTGCACCTGGATACGGCCCCACAGCTGGTAAATGTTAGAACTGGGATTTGAACCCAGCAACTGTGAGTTCTTAGGCTTCACACGTGACTCCTTTCTCACACTGCCTCACTGCTAAATGGCTCTAGTTCCCGTCTGAGGTGGCTCCCACCTCCAGCTTGTTCTCAGAAGCACCAGAGACCATGTCCTCCGTGGGATCCAGCTATGCCAAGCACCACCACTTATAGACGTCTTCCACATGTTCTCCATCAGCACGTTGCTGCTCCACATATTTTAAAAGAAGTCGGGTGCAATTTTTCTTTTGCAAGATGTGTTTCTAAGCATACTATGCTTTTTCACCTTCTACTTTTTTTTTAATTTAGTAGGAATTTAGGGAAATCAGGGAGATGCCTAGTGGAAAAAGATATGACCCTGTTTGCCTATCTCTATACACATGCACACAGAGTATGTAAAATGTGTAACTGCTATCACTATAAAGCTAAAATAAGTGGAATTAACTTTTTACTATCTTCACCCTATAAGGTTGTACTTAACATTCATTTTAGTCTGAATTCACACAAACGAAAGTATTGAAAGTTGCCGTCAAACAAATTGGTTTGATCTGTCTTTGTTCCTGAAAACACTGAAGGAAGAGAACTTTCTTTTGAAAATCTTATAAAAGTTGATTAACCATGTCCAAAACTCAAGAATTTTTAAAAGAATTTCCGGGTCTCTACGAATCTCTCCATATTTCAAATGACATCCTCTCCTTCCTCTCATGATTTCTGCAATAGTCCTAAGAGAAATTAATTAAGGTCCAAGCGTTTCTGAGTTAACGTAACTTTACAGGGAAGAAGAACCTTGGTGCTGGGTTCGGCCGTGGCTATTGGACACACTGTTAAAAGATGTACAGATTCTTCAGGTCATGTGATGGGCCTTGGGTCAGTAGTTCCATAAAATGCCACAGTATGGTCTGTTTAAAGATTCTGGTCTTTACAGCGTTTAAGGCAAAGCAGCACACCCTCGGCGCTTCATTCTCACATCCTTGGCCACCACATTTGTTATTAGTAACTGGTGACAAAAAAATAAATATCAAAGTGTCAGTCATACTCATTTCAGTTGTAAAATATGAAAAACTGATTTTGGATATTCAGTATGTGATAGTTAGGCTAAACTCAGATTTTTGTTTCCTAATAGGACAGATCAGCCAAACTAAGTAATTATTTTCTATAATCCAGTAAAGTTCATTTACAAATCAGCACTTAACACAATGTAATGACAGCCAAAAAAGTTGACAGATGCTATGTGCTCCTCCCATTTCATGTCAACAGTAACTATCAGCAACATCGACATAATGCTCCCGTGTGTCCCCATCCTCATCTTTTCACATATACTAAAGTGACAAAGTTCATCTTTGCCACTATTCCATGAGTCAGGTAGGTACTTTAATACAGCTAAGGGGAGGCACAAACCTTACGTAGGTTACCCAAGGTCACGTACGGGTTAAGTGGAAGCAGCAGGACTTGAACCCAGACTGTCCAACTGAAGCATCTGTGCCCTTAAACTCATCACACTGCTTCTCCAACACGCAGGAACAGTACAAATTAGAATGAAGACTGATAAAAATCACGGCACCTGAATAAGTTTCCTCTCAGTGAAGTACCAGATTCATCCTCAACAGATGGCATGAAAGAAGCCACCTGATCCGAGGTAATCGATTACCCCTCGGGATAAAGTACTGAGTGCCCATTTTTCCAAGGCAGCACCAAACAGGTGAGGAGAGCAGGAGCCAGTGACCAAGCCATGTTTTCACATCTACCATCGTACGTAGCAGTGCAAGGATAGATAGTTGGAATCTGCCCACTCCGCAAGTCTTGATTAATACAGCTTTGTGGTTAGAAGTTTATGACCAAGTCATATGCACTCTCCTGAACAGTGCTCCCACTTAGAAAGGGCATACATTGATGCTATTTAAAGATCCCAAGGATTCCTTTTTCCTTTTCTTTAGGGTGCTAGATCTCTCCCAAATATCTTCTTGGCAACAGCATTAAGCCAAAAATAATTGAATACACACACATGGGCATGCACACCAACTCCATTTCATCTAGGCGTTTATCGCAAATACTCTGTATTTTAAAATCAGATTTCTATCAAGAAATATCTTATAATGAAGTGTTAGCATCCACTTCTCAGTGGAAAATAAACTTTGTAGACAATAAATTATACGTTAATCTGTCCTATATGTTAAACAAGACAATTTTAAATTTACAATTATTGTTTTCTGAATATTTTTCTGTCATATGACTGAGATAATGTTTTTTATTGAAATTTTTAGGAGAAAAGTGTAGATTCACATGAAGTTATGAGAAATAATCTAGTGAGATCCCACATGCCCTTTACCCAGTTTTCCCCATTAGTAAGTACTGGGTACAAAATAATATCACAACCAGAATATTAGCCTTGATACAGTCACCTAACGTGATTTCATTTTCTCATTTTACTTGTACTCATTCACGTGTACACCTGCTTCCATGCAATTCTATCCCAAGTGTGGGTTCCTGTGCGCACTGCCTAATCAAGACACGATACTTCCACCATCACAAGACCTCTTCCTGTTGTCCTTTGCGATCACATTTACCTCTCTCACTTATATTCCCTGTCTTTCCCTAAGCCCTGTCATTCATTAACACGTTTTCCATTTATAAAATTTTGTCATTTCAAAAATACTCTAAAAATGGAATCAATATATGCAACGTTTAATGATTGGCTTTTTTTTTTTTCTCAGAAAAATCCCCTGGAGATTCATCCAACTTGTGTGAATCAATGGGTCCCTTCTTTTTAATGCTGGAAAGTGTTCCGTGGAATAGACATACCACAGTTTATTCAAAGTCCATCTAAGTACATCTAGGCTAATTTCAGTTTGACTATTTCAAGTAAAACTGCAATTAACATTAGGGTACAGTTGTTTTTATGAACATGTTTTCATTTCTC
The DNA here is from genome assembly GCA_963574355.1 of Loris lydekkerianus. Classification (NCBI taxonomy): domain Eukaryota; kingdom Metazoa; phylum Chordata; class Mammalia; order Primates; family Lorisidae; genus Loris; species Loris lydekkerianus. The sequence goes on from CAUYPK010125674.1 coordinate 16,279, forward strand.
TGGGATAAATGCCCAAAAGTGTGATTACTAGATTACACAGAACAGTTTCATGTTAGTATTGAGTACATTGGATGCTTACTTTGAGATATCACCTAACCTCTGTGAGAACAGCCCTCATCACAAAATCTTCGTGAAAGCCTTGACTAAGCCCTGGTGATCCCTGAGAAAGGGCCCCCACACACTATCTTTCTCCACTAGTTGAATCTCAGGTTAGGAGCCCACTAGTTGAATCTCAGGTTAGGAGCAGCAGAAACTCAAATTTAATGAGGTCCCAGATCAGAAAAGACTTAGAGCTTACCTCCATGACAGGACCCAGGACGCACGGTAATAATGGCTACAAAGCTTCCCTAAGGAGACTAACCTGAGGCTGGCTGACAGACTTTGCCGAGGCCCAGCCAGCAATACAGTGACAGAATAAATCTTGAGGCATCCAAGGAGGCCATGAAAATAGCAGAGAATGTTGCTGGACAGGATCTCGTGGATGACAATTAGGTTTGGCAGAACTGTGACCAGAGGAGTCTGACTTCCAAGGACCAAGCCGCTGATTCACAGGGTGTAAGCATGGCCAGCCAGCACCGCGGGGGAACCCCAGCCCTACACTTTAACACTGCATAAGACCCTTGGCACAGACTCAGTCCTGAGCAAGAATAGCTGGAGTTTGACTTTAGAGATTAAATTATTATAGAACAATATAGGCCTATTTTCTTGCATAACTGAATTTGTGAGTGGAACTTCATACCTGTTTCACACAATTCTTTTCTCGACACATTGAAAATTGTAGCGAATGTGTGTCTTTCACTCAATAGACAGCCACAATCACCCAGTGAGGGCTGATAATTGCTTGTTTTCAGGGGCCACTCAGTGACAAAGTGACATAAGTTGGTGAGGTTCTGACTGGCAAAAATAATTTCTACAGGGACTCTGGAAGTGGGTTTTCCCTGGCCTTGGGGACATCTGAGATCTATACAATATAATCTCCATCATCTATACAAAAGCACCATGAGTACACAAGACCTTATCTATTATGTACAGGAATTAAACACCCTGCCCAGACCCAATGCTGAGTAATTCCCAGGTTCCTAGTGAACGGCTTTCTCCCTCCGTGTTTTTAGGTTTATTCTGGTACACAGCTCTCTGGACTCCAAAATGGGCTGAATCACAGGCTGCCAGCAGAACCACAGGGGCATGGTTGGGAACACTTGAAATTCAGCACTACACACTTCTAGAGCAGAGGGGCAGCTCCCCAAGTTTAGCCTTTCCTGAATCTAAACTCTAGAGTTAACGCCCTGACCCCAGATGTTTCCACAATAAACTTGGTTATTAATGAAGTGCAAGAGAGAGGAAGATGTTTAAACCACAGGGTATGGTGCGGTTAAACACAGATGCCTAACTGGCTGGTACAAATTAAATGTGGAATTTAAACATATTTAAATATGTGAAATTGTTTAATTTTTAGTATTAAACACCTTATAAAAAGTAACAGCATGGCACTCTGTATTTTAATAGCTTATAGTATGCTAAAAATATATTGTTAAATCTCCGAAGGTATTTTAGAACAAACGAGTAGAGAAGGTAGAATTAAATGTATCTATTAAAGGCTTCACACCGAAATGTGCTATTAGTGAAGTGGGCCCCAGGTTAAAGCCGAACAAACCCAGAGGAGTCTTTTGTCACCTCCTGTGTGAAGGTGGCGTGTAGCGGAAAATGCACTGTCTGTCCTGTGCACTCATCCTGGTCTTCCTTACTCCAGCCCTAAATCTGGGCCTCTGCCTGTGACTACTGGAACTCTGTATCGTACTCTTATCAAATTGCTTTCTGAAACGCAGTAACTAGCAATAGAATTTATACATCATAAATAATTTGAAGAACTTTATTCATCAGAGGTATAGAATCATTTCTTCACACAGAAATAGCTATTACAGGTGTTAACTAATCAGCAACAGAAAATGACCTTCTGTTTGGAAGATTTAACATTTTGCTTCATTGCAATGCATGAAGAGGCATCTAAATTGCCTGCAAAGCACCACGAATTTATCATAAAGTCAATTCTATGACCATGTTCGGCTCTGGTGCCAAAAATTTCTTCCTAAAACATAAATTGGAGTTTGTAACTCATCTCTTTCAAAATCCTGTTTGTTACCCACTGCTCGGCAGGCCCCTGGCCCTCAGGGTCAGCTTCACGTAGTTCAGAGTCCCACCTTTACAAGGGGCCTGTGCTTGGTTTAATGCTCTTGAAATTCTTAATAAATCTGGACAAGGTATACCACATTTTCATATTGCACTTGGTCCCAAAAATTAAACAGGAAATCTTCAGCTACCTTACACAGAATTTGTCCTTTTCATGCTTTTTCTGTACTTGTCTGCATTAATCACACTACCTGCTGATTAGCCTCTGGTCTCTACTAGAGGAGTATAGTCCGTGCTGTTGGGCCCACCCAGATCTCTTTCACAAGCCCTTCCACCCTTCCAGTTGCTGTGAGTGCCGGCGGCTCATGGCCTCCAACCATAACCTGCCCTGCCCTGCTGCCTGCACTTTCCCTTTTTTGCGTTCCCTCAGCAGCACACAAGCACCTGAACCCTCACCCCGGGCTCTGCTTCTGGGTGCCCCTGGGTAAGCCAATCATGAATTAGCAACATTCAGCGACAGTGTCTTCCTAAGTCCTCCATCTGCACCACTGCGAGAGTCTGAATATCTGTGTCCTCTCAGAGTTCATGTGGAAATCCTGCTCCCAAAGTGAAGGCATCAAGAGGCAGGGCCTGTGAGACGTGGCTGGCTCATCAAGTCAGAGCTTTCATATATGAGTTAGGTCTTTATCAATGACACCACAAAAGAGACCCTCGCCCCTTCCACCATGTCAGGTTACAGTGGAAAAACGCTATCTGTGAACCCCAGAAAGTGTGTCCTCACTGGACACAGAACCTGCCAGGGCCCTGATCTTGACTTCTTACCCTCCAGAATGGGAGATAGAAACTTATGTTGTTTTTAAGCTACCGGCTTATGGTATTTTGTTAGAGCATCCCAAACACACTAAGACCACTATGTAGCATAGTTGTTGGCACACTGTACATGTCCCATAATGTCTGAATGAAAAACCCATCTAGGAGCATATACATTTGAATGGTAAATTTATTTTAATTTAGTATTGTCCAAGATGTTATTGTGTAGGGAGTAAATTTCTCTTCATTTCTCCTTCTTTGCAGACAGGCACTTCCTTCTAATTATCTTATCTGTTCTAGACAGCACCTCAGTTCTGGACCATCTCTTATTTTTCTCTAAGACTTTAAAAAAAATTTTTTTTTTTTTAAATACCATCTCACCATCTATCTCAGACTGGAGTGCAGTGGCTATTCACATAATCATAGCACACATGGCCTCCAACTCCTGGCCTCAGTGATCCTCCTGCCTCAGCCTCCCAAGTAGCTGAGAATATAATTCACTCAGACTTTCTTATATTTATTTTGGATTAATCTGAGGGTAAATATGATTAGTTTACATTTTTTTTGCATTTATAAGGTAATATCTGAGTTGTAGCTATACAGCCTTTATGGAAAGAAGGGTAGTAATTATCATTATCACAAATACAGGTCCAGAATACCTCATGGACCAAAAACAAAAAGGTGAAATGTCACATTTAGGTACATTTTCATTGAGAATTTAGTAAAGGCAGACTATTTAATAACCATGTTTTTAAGACAATAAAAAGCCAAAACTATTAAGTGGTGAAATGATATAAAAGTCACTGGTGGAATAAATTATGAAAAATAAAAAAGATCTTTTGTATTACAAGGTGCTGATCAATAACTTTGAAAATAATTTTTTTAAGAAAAAATAAGAGTACTTGGGTACAAAAAAATGTAAATATGTCAAGTAGTTTTGCTGTAAGGAAGAACAAACAAATGCAATGATATCTAAAACAAAATATGGACTCAAGACAGATTTATAAATGAGAGAAATTATAAAATGAGAGAAATTGTGGCTTACTTTTCTGCTGATATGAATGGCCCAATAGTGAGAGAAAAGTTCATGGTGAAAGTAGAGAGGATGTCTGGGCAATGATCTTGAGATGGCCAAAGGGGATGGGATCAACCTCTGCCAGCTGAGATCACCCTTAAATTGACAGGGAGTTCATTGACAAAACAGGACGATAGTCAATATATAAAAAAAATTATGTGAATGGGCTCAACACCTGTAGCTCAAGAGGCTAGAGCACCTGCCACATACACCATAGCTGGCAGGTTCGAATCTAGCCTGGGCCTGCCAAAAAACAATGACATCTACAACCAAAAATTAGCTGAGTGCTGTGATAGGCACCTTTAGGCCCAGATATTTGGGAGGCTGAGGCATGAGAATTGCTTAAGCCCAAGAGTTTGAGGTTGTTGTAAGCTATGACGCCACAGCACTCTACCCATGGTGACAGCTTGAGACTCTGTGTCCAAAAAAAAAAATAATAATAAATTAAGTTTTTGGATAGTTTCAGGGGTAATAGCTTTTATGATTTCTGTTCTGATTACTTCAATTTTCCCAATAATACTGGAAGAAAGGCTTAGAGTAAGGATAATGGAGTAGTGTCCTCAACAGAGAGGAGATGACATACAGACGTCATCTCAGAAAGTGGGAGGGCAGATGGACTAGGTCAGTGGAACAGGATTACCTGGAACCACCAAAATAAATAAATAAATAAATACACCTGGGTTACTGATCATAAATTTAGGATGAGTTTTGGCACAGCTTGCATTTTTTCTGGATGTCTTTAGCTACATAGGTGAAGGCATATAGTAGGCTGATAGTTACTTTTTACCAAAGCTAGGATTTTACCAGATGAACGTGAAAGGGTGAGAAAGGCAAGGGAGAGAAGAGTTGAGTACAGAATCTAAGTGGATAACTTACAATAGAGAACGTGAGTGAAATACGAGGAAATGCATAGACAGGGAAAGTCATAACACAAGGGTATTGCAAGTCCTGGTGAGTTCGGGAGGTCTTGAGAATTGATGTGGTGGAGTAAGTGGGCTGAAGAGATAAGCTTAGTTAGAGAATGGTCTCCTTGAGGTTGAGATTATGGTCTCTAATTAGGGAAATGCAAATCAAAACCAGAGTGAGATGTCACCAGACTCCAATGAGAGTGGCTCATATTAAAAAGTCTCCAAACAATGGACGCTGGCATGGGTGCAGAGAAAAAGGAACTCCAACACACAGCCAGTAGGCCTGCAAACTAGTACAACCTCTATGGAAAAAGAACTTAAAGCAGACCTATTATTTGATCCAGCAATCCCATTCCTGGGTATATACCCAAAGGAAAAAAGGTCATTTTATGAAAAGGACACCTGTACTCGAATGTTTATAGCAGCACAAGTCACAATTGCAAAGACACGGAAATAGCCCAAATGACCGCTACCACATGAATGGATTAGTAAAAGGCGGGATATGCCTACTAAGGGGGACTGCTCAGCCATGAAGAAAAATGATGACAACCTGGATGGAACTGGAAACTGTTGTTCCAAATGAAGCATCACAGGAATGGAGAAACTAACGTGTGTGCTCAATGTCCCTAAACACCTACGTGCACGTATAGAAATAAATCGCAATGCAAATCAAGCAGGAAGGAGGTGGGAGGAGAGGAGGGGTGAATTCACACCGACGGGTATGATGCACACTCTCTGGGTTGGGGGTATACTTATAACCCTGACTCAATTTATGCAAGAAAACAAACTGTGTAAACAAAACATATGTACCACCTAATATTCTGAAATTAAAACATAAAAAATTCTAAAAGTAAAATAAAGTAAAAATCCCAGGCAGGAAAGCCTCTTCTCTATGTGGCAGCTACTTTATGTGCATTTAAGGATTTTTCCGGATAATTTTCAGGCGTGACCTATCAGTTTTCCATGGAGCCAGAACATCCCCACACTGGCATGCTTCCCTCACACTCGCCCGCCTCCCTCTACCACAAAGTTAATAACTATTCATTCATCTCACCTCAGAAAATTGGTTGTTTCCTCAGGGAAGCCTTTGTTCACCTCCCAAACCAGTCAACCTCCTTCCCATAATAAGCAAAAGAAATGCCACACAGCACGGGGCACAACCTGCATTACACATCCAGTGCATGATTACTTAATTAACATCCTTCACCACCTTCCTGTAAAACTCAGAAAGGCATGAACAATTTATTTGCTCACTAATCGATCCCTGGTCCCTGGTATTGTACCTGGCACAGAGCAGATGTTTAATAAATTGACTGTTGAATAAATGAATGGTTCTTATGCATAACAGAAAATGTCACTCATCAACTAACTGAAGCCTGGACTTTAACCTTCAGCATTCTTTTCAATGCAATGTCACCAATATCAATTACTTTATGGTAAGGAGAGAGGTGAAGTCGTCAGCCTGTGGTAGCCTGAAAGTGACAGAAAATACAATGCTTTAATAAGACTGCAATCACTAAAACCTGACTGTTTACTGTCTTTCAGCCATTATTCTGAGAGACACGTACTTCTGACCCTTACAATAAGTCTACGCGGCAGGTCCTATCACTGACTTGTACAGGGACCTCATTGCAAGAAAGGTCCCAGGGCTCCCTTTTGATATTAAAAAAAAAAAAAAAAAAAAAAAAAAAGCACAGGGTCACACAGGTAGTTAAGTGGATCCTAATTCCAAGAGATTTGTGTCGAGAGCCATTACTCTTCCCATCAATACGACATTGCCTCTCCTGAGAATACTGCAGCCATGTGAGAAGTTCTGTGAAAAATCCAGTGGCTAGAAAACTTGTTAAGGCCAAATAATATTTCACGAGGCTTTGAACCACGGCTAAGAGATGCTCATGAAGAAAAGCCAGGGAAACCGTAGGAAACAGACTTCAGAGTCTTGAGTGTGCATTTATATTTAGGAACTCACCAGCAGATCAGAGGGAGTGCTAAAAGTCAGATAAAAGCTGAGCTCGAGGCCAGGGTATTTCATGAGGTCTTGGCATTGTCACGCTGGAAAGATCTATGACATGCTGTGTTTTAGGCAGAGTACAAGGATCTCGCCGGCATTTCCACAACTTCCACCAGTGTCTTTAGATTCCACCTCAACTATCAGCGCCTCAGGGAAGCCTTTTGTAATCTCACCTACTAGCTCAGGTTCCTTCTTTTTTTTCAATTATGTACTCATTTTTATGTCCCCCCACCCCAGAGTTTTTTTTCTAACGCTTACCAAAGCTTGTACTTGTTTCCTGGGTGAACCGGGGACATGAGCTCACAAAGGGTTTGGCTGCACATAAAACTGAGAGTCACCAGTAGTGGAAGCCACAGGAATAAATGAGAAAAGCCAAGAAAAACATCAAACAGAGCACAGAGAAGCAGATGTGAGATGCCCATAGAGGACCATCATAGTAAGCAGAAGCAGGTGCATGAGGAATAGTCCAGAAAAGATCCATGGAAGCAGAAAGACTCTGTGGGGAGGAGCGATGTGGCACCTAGGAGCTGAGATAACAGCACAGAGCTGCTGGTCTCAGGTGGCACACACTATACAGAGGTCTGTAAGCAAAGATCAAAACAGCGGCAGACGCGGCTGATCCCCAGAGAACTCTTATTCACCTCTTTCCTATGTCTGTTTCTATGTAGAAATGAGAGTAGGACCATCTGAGTAAGGAAAACCTGCAACAGAAACTCACTAGGCAAGTTGGTGCATGGTACAAAACCTACCTAAGCCAACAGGTTTAAAATTGAGTTGCCTTTCATGGCATTAATGTAAACTATTTGATGGGCAAAGTGGCCCTGCCTACAGCTTTGGTTTTCAATATGAGATAAAATCATCAAGGCTGATGATTTTTATCTTACATTGTCCAAGTTAAAAGTATAATACGGATCACCTGAGAAGTGCATAGCTACAAACCCTCAAAATAAGTTTCAAACACTGATAAATTAGACACTGACCCCTGAGGGTTTTGAATATAATTGTGATTTGCCAACACTGCATGAATTTGACTTGTTCATCCAAAGCTACTTCATGATATACGAAAGGCGGGAGAGTGATAATGAATGTTAATAATGAACTACCCAAACCATGAAAGAAATTCAAATTCTTTACTAGTAGGTACAATATTATGCAGCTGAGAAGAATTAAGCAGAACTAAGATCCTGTGGTATAACCTTAGTTAGCAAAGTCATTAGAATAATTAAAACTCAGCTTGAAGAATAAAAAAATTCCAAATTATTACACTTTAGATGCTTTGTTTCTCTATTGTTTTAACATTGAAAAGGGCAATAAACGTTACATAAAAAATGGTAACATCTTTAAACATTGTAGAAACTTTTCCTGCATTTAAAATCTTCAGACAAATTCAAATTGTTCAGAAAATTTAGAACCATATCCAAAGTAATATGAATAAATATCTCAGTTTTTAATAAATCCATTGCAATTCTATATGTAATATATAAATTATATAAATATAAACATTTCAAATACTTAAATATGCAAACTTATATATTAAAATTAAAAAAAATTATTTTAATTACAAAAGCCCCTATTGAGAAAATCTGAGCCCACTATTAGTCACAATACGCCAATCCTCTTTTAGTACTTTGGTTCCCACATATTTAAAATAATTAAAAACTCAATAAACAATAATATAAATACAAATGACCAAGAGCAGCAATGAGGGAAAGTGTGGTTCTGAGAGCTCAATTGACCTCACAGGTTCTCAGGACTGTGGGTCACCCACGTACAGACCCACACTCGTGTGATCACACAGTTCACAAGCCAGTAAGTGCTTCACTAAATCCTCCAGTTTCAATGACATGATCAGAACACTTTCAGTTTAGATTGCTGTCATTTTAGCAGTTAATTATGCACATTTTGTTTAAGTAAATTATACTACCTTCCATTTGGTTATTCCGGTATTTTTGAGAACTTTGAGGATCCAGGAAATCTAAAGTACCACACTGAACGCATGGCCAGCTGATGAGGGGTTGAAAAGAGATTTTTTAAAAAAAGAAATAAAATAACTTCCTGTGGTTAACATTTTAGAACTTAGTCCAGAACAGTCTGTACCAATATTGTGGGTTTGTTGGTATCTTATTTACGAGCATTGGAAACAGATTTGCACGGGTGTGTTGCTTTGAGTAGGGCGCACGTGTGAGACAGATGGAACTTGTATTTCTATCAGATGCAATTAAAGACTTATGGATATACTGCCAAATACCACAAATATTAAACCATCTTAGAACAAATTTACTATTGTTTTGACAGCAGTTTCAACAAAATAGTAGGTTATTCCAACAAATGAGAAGATTGAGTATTAAACTAGCAGAATTATTACAGTTTAAAATTTGGTACATCCTACTCTTATTAACACAGTATAACCTACACAGATTTAAACTTAAGCAATTTATTTGAGTAAAATTTATCAGGCTCCTGTATGTTAAAAATTAGGAAACAACTTTTAAATGTGCTCACCCAAGAAGAAATTAATAAGTCAGAAAAGAAGAGAGGTAGGGACTGAACCCTGAGTGAAGCTGTCTTCCTGCCCTGGAGAGGTCCCCGAGGAGAAGGCCCGCTAGGATGTCTTTCTGATTCCCATTGTCTTTGGGAGTTTTTTCTCAAGGATGTCGAGTGCTTTGGAGAGACCTGTTTGGAATAGCAGGATTAAATGACCAATGGATTGATTAAGCAGAAGTCACTGGTGATGCTGGCGACGATCATTTTGCTTGAGATGGGGGAGTTCAAAGCAGACTGAAGTAGTCTGAGGACAAAACGGAAGTGAGCCCAAGAGTTCCTTCCAGTCCCAGATATAATTTGGACTTATTTAAAAACAAAAATACACCAAACAAAAAAAGTGAGGTCCATAAAATAGGATTCTAAATTCCTAAAGACAGCCTAGCTATAAATGGCTATTTTCTATAAATGCAATATGAGATTTAATTGGCAAGGTTTAGTGAAAGGGTACAAAAGACATTCTGCCACTATATTCTAGAAGGGGTATTTTAGTCAGAGAAATGTTTTTAATGGTTAATATTTAACTTAGGAAAAGAAAAACAAGGAGGTAGAACTAAAATGGCAGAAGTAATTCATGTGCCTAAATCTCTACATGTGCCACTCACCTAGAATTAACAAAAATCTAAAGTATTGAAAAAAAGTGATTCTCCCTCTTAATTATCAGAGCTTTTCTACTTACATGATATGAAAAAAAATCTGGAATATATACTGTTAACCACAGGCATACCTAAATCAAAACAGAAAAAGGCAAGAAATAAAGAGATGAAAAAAGTATATGTGGCAAATGCTAGTGGTGCATATAATAGTGTAGAAATACTAAGGTCAAGCTTAAATCATCACATGATACAAATATTATCTAAATATTACCTATCAATGTTATAGAAAGCAAATTCAATTTGAAGCATGGTATCATTGTTTTATTACATTAGAAGAAAATAATGTGCCTGGTAAAATATAAAGACAAAGGTGGCACCACTAAAAATGTTCTAGAAAAGCATTCGTTGACTTTGAACATTGTCCATCATATGTTGTCAGACTAAAAAAAGCAAGTTTCAAAATGGAATGTATAGTCTAATTCAAATTTTAAATATTATATAAGATATGGATTCACATACATAAGGAAAAAGTTGAAGGGTAAGAAATAGGTGAAAATACTAGAAATGATGGCAGAATTATAACCAAATCTTTACCATGTTCACTTTTTTCCCCTATAATTGATATCTTTGAATAGTGCATACTGGTTTTACCTTACTTGGTAACCTATTCTTTAACTTAAAATAAAATAAAAACACGCTAATTTTCACGTGTCTCATTTTATCAAAGCCAAGCAAGGAAATGTGCGTGATTAAGAGTTACTTGACAATTTCCAAAAATTGAATTATCACTTTGAAGAACTTCCAACAAAAAGAAAACTTGATATAAATTGTAAAAGTACTCACATAGAAAATAAAACTTTTTTCTAAATGGAGAGAAAAATGCATAACTGTAATTTTCACCCACACCAAAAATTGCACCATAACCAAGAATTGGCTGCTAAATGTGTCTGTAATGTTTCTTTGTAAGATTTCCTAAAAGGTTACTTTAAATAAATAAGTAAAATGTGTTCTTGCTACACAACGATTTCTGCTAGAAAGTGAAGCTATGTAAGGATTTAATATTATTTCAGAAGGGAAATAAGAATTTCAGCCAGATTAAATAGATTTTCCTTTAGTTAACTTTGTTAGAAAACAAAACTTAATGTGAATTTTAGCATTATGGAGGAACATTAAATGCACAAAATTTAGCCTGTCTATAAATACCTTAGCAAAATGAAATAAAATTTAGCTTAAGAATTGTGATTTTTTTTCTTTTAAAACACATGTGGTGAAATGGACACTCATTCCTCTTCAGACTCCAGTGGAGAAAGTGCTACAGTTGGAGTCGGACACTGGGATTAAGACTCTTCACTGCCACAGGTGACCGCACTGGCTTTTCTGAATCTGTGCCACATACTTTATTATGTTTATTAACTTCACAAACACTGAGTATTATGTTCTAGCCACTAAAAAGCAGGCATAGGATTAAAACAGAGAAAAAGATGGACACCAGGTCCTGGCCCTCTTAAATACTTTATACCAATGTAGTGAAATACAACAATAAATCAGGACTAGCTAAACAAGACAAGTGTAATTGTAGTCAGGTTGAGGTCCGATATCACTGGCTCATTAACCAAGAATCTAACTATTATTCTTCACCACCCTCCATAGCACCAATGACGGGTAAGATTCCCAAAACTGGGACAACCTAAGATAGGATATGGAGAGGCTGCACGGTGGATTACATTCATAGTA
>CAUYPK010125676.1:0-12371 GCA_963574355.1 Loris lydekkerianus
AGATGGATTTTAAGAGCAGCAGGAATTCGGGAGGCAGCACACCCTGCTCGGTGAGGCTTCCACTGAGCTGCCCTGAGTATCAGGCTGGCCCTGTATTGGTTTCATACATCAGGGTTACAACCATAAATCTCATGAAGGAAAGACAAACAATTCCGTCATGGTTCTTGCTGAGCTTGCATTTCTGCTAACAAGACTAATTCTTCAACAAACTATGCTAACCGTATGGATTTACTTGCTACTTTTTATTGTTTTGAGGTATTTATGATCTTTACACAAACAGAGTCTGGATGGGTAAACAGGAGCTGACATCGGGGAAAATACCCTCGCACAGCCACAATCCCAAATCACAGATGCGATGTTTTCCTCTGACAAAACTAAGGTAACAGAAGAAAAGAGACGTTCCATCTCCTTATCTGGTCTGGAGCAGTCTTGCTGTGTTCACCAAAGTTTATACTTTTACATTCTTAACTCCCCAAAAAACACTCTCGGGCAGCTGTGGGGGAAGGAGAGATATTCAACAAGTGAGCCTTCAGAATATTAAAGTGATAGGGTCTGCGCTCTCGAAACCAATTTCTCCTGTTTCTATTTCCCCTTTGTTCATTCTCTGCAATCAGATTCCTAATTAGATTTCCAATCTACTTACAACTAATAATTGAATATCTGTTCAGGCTTATAAAATCATTATTACTCGTAATGCAAGCACATCAAGATATGACTCTTTCCTTAACTATTGCCACATGCACCCTTCAAACAAAAGTTAGAATTTACTGAGTGATCAATTCAAGCCAATTTATCCATATCTATAATATTATCATCTATGTATTTACTCATATATGTATGTATATGCACATAAATATATCTGTACAGTACTTATGTTACACATAATATACTCATTTAATATTAAAATGGGTAATCTTCCAAAGAGACCTAGCACTGGTTTTTAATCTTTGCTTCATAGATGGGTAAATTGAGGTGTTGGAATAGTAACTAATAGTAGTAAGTATTGGAGTCAGGGTTCAGTCTTGTTTCATGTGTTTCCAGACCTGTGATTTCTATAGGATATGACACTGCCTCTTCAAGATTATACACATAGATCATGAAAGTGAAAAGAGAATCCTTCATAAATATATATAGATAATTTCATAATTGGACAAATTTATTTAACAAATTGGAAAACATTCTTATTTGCATAATAATGTATAATGCTGAAATTTGCAATTATTTATGGCAATAAATTACTATATTCACTGATAAGCTTATAAAAATGTACATATGAAAATATGCAATTAAATAGAGGCAAATAATATAAGAAGAGTCAAGGATCCCTAAATATCGAGTTCAGAGTAGAATGAATTAAAAATCAGAATGAAGAAATGAAGACAAAGAGTATCAGTATTTTGCTGGTACTCAGGACAAGGCTCAGTAAAACTTAGAACAAATTAAGGAGAATGATCCTCTCAAAGCAAAAATTAGTTGAGAGTTGGTGTCTAGGCTACACCTTGCTGTTGGGTTCTGAATTTTCTATCCTTGTAGCTCCCAAAATGAGACACTTAATATCCTACCAAGAAAAAAAAAATGAAGAAAATATTAATGCTATTTGAAAATTGGATATTCATCAGCTACCAAGACAAATTCACCTGATTATTGAACCAGCTGTCACTCATTTTCAGGGCAGTAGATAAATATCGTGAAGGTTCTGCATAAAAATACACCAAATCCAAGGCATTATATATCTACAGAGGAAATAGTGCTGCTGCTTGATCTGGAAAATCTAGGGACACATGACCCAGAAGTATCAATTCTAAGAATACCAATTGTTACAGGAAATCTTGATTGAAATTTTCTCATTTGTATCATCTGTAGAAATACAAATGTCTACATATTTTTAGAAAAATAATGCCTTGTGTATCTTATGAAGCTGCAGGTGCCCTTTGTAAGATGTGACACAAATTATTGTTTTTCCTCATCTTTTAGTGTTTTGAAGTTTTGAGTAATTAGTGAAAGTCAAAAATATTTCTGCATTTACCTTTATTTCTGAGAGGGAGGGGAGGGAAGGGGAGAATAAATCTTCAGAATTTAATTACCTCATGTTATTCCATCAATTATTTCAAGAAGACCTATTGGCTTGACTGAGGTATATATTATAAAATATGATAAGTCTTGACATATGAAAACACCCATGAAAACCATCACCAAATTCAAATAGTGAAAATATACATCTCCCCCAAAAGCTTCCATTCCCTGTGCAATGCCTCCTGCCCATCCTTCCCCACCCACCTGTCCCCATGCAACCACAAATCTGCTCTTAGTTACTGTATATTAGTTTACATTTTCTAAACTTTTATTTAAAGGGAATTATACAATATGTTCTTTTCATTTTCTATCTTCTTTCAGCATAATTATTTTTAAATTTATTCATGTTGTTATGGGTATCATTAGTACATTCTTTTTATTTATTTACTTTTATTTCTATAAATGTATAGGAAATGAGTGTAATGTTTTTACATGGATATAGTGAGTAGTGGTAAAGTCAGCACTTTTATTGTATCCATCACCCAAATAACAAACATTATACCCAATATTCTCATCACGCACCTCCCACCCTTCTGGGTCTCCATCGTCTATTATTCCACACTCTACATCCATGTACACATATTATTTAGTCCCTGCTCATTAGTGAGAACATGGGTTACTTGTCCTTGTGTTTCTGAGCTGTTTTACTTAAGAGAATGGCCTTCAGCTCCATCCATGTTGCTGCAAAAGACAGGACTTCATTCTTCTTCCTGACTGAATAGTATTCCTTGTGTATAAATACCACATGTTCATAGTTCAATCATCTCTTAATGGACACTTAGGGTAATCTCTTTTGTATAGTGGATAACATTGTGATAAAATTCAGGGTTCAGGTATCTTTTTCATATATTGATTTGTTTTCTATTAGAGAGATACCCAGTAGTGGGATTGCTAAATCAAATGGTAGTTCTGGTTTTTTTTAATTTTTTATTAAATCATAACTGTGTACATTAATGTATTTATGAGGTATAATGTGCTTATTTGATACACAATGTGGAATGCTTACATTGAACTGATTAACATAACCATCTGCTGGCTTACTTATTTGTTTGGTGAGACATTCCTACTCTATTCTTAATAGTTTAGAAATGTATCATTGCATTATGCACATTAGGTTGGGTTCCCCCAAATACCCTTCCTCCTCCAAACCCCCCTTCTCTCCTTTTCTTCTTCTTCCCTCCTTCTTTCTGAACTATAGTTATGTTTTACCATCCCCATGATTGTGTAGGTGATTATATACTGATTTCATAGTAGTATGGAACACATTGGATACTTTTTTTTTCCATTCCTGAGATACTTTACTAAGAAGAATGTGTTCCAGTTCCATCCAGGTAAACATAAAAGAGGAATTTTTATTGAAGCCCAATTCATAATTGCCAAGTCATGGAAGCAGCCCAAGTGCCCATCAACCCATGAATGGATTAATAAGTTGTGGTATATGTACACCATGGAATACTATGCAGCCATAAAAAAGATGGAAACTTCACATCTTTTATGGTAATTCTGTTTTTTCATTCTTTGAGAAATCCCCATATTGTTTTCCAGTAAAATTGTACTAATTTACTTTTCCCTCAACACTGTGGAAGACTTCCCTTTTTCTTTTCATCCTCACCAACATGTGTTTTTGGGGTTTTTTTTTTCATTAAATCATAACTGTGCACATTAATGCAATCATGGAGTACAATGTACTGGTTTTATATACAATTTGAAATATTTTCATCTAACTGGCTAAAATAGCCTTCACAGCATTTTCATAGTTATTGTGTTAGGACATTTATATTCTATACTTAATAAATTTCACATGTACTCTTGTAAGATGCACCATAGGTGTGGTTTCACCAATTACCCTCCTTCCCCCAACCTCTTCCCTTCCCTCCCCTCCCTCTCCCATTCTCCCTTCTTTTGGGGCTTTAATTGGGTTATAGCAGTCATATGAAAGCTATAAATTGGTTTCATAGTAAGGCTGAGTACTTTGAATACTTTTGTGTGTTTTTTGAGACAGTCTCTCTCAAACTCTCTCTCTAGGTAGAGTGCTCTGGTATCACAGCTCACAGCAATCTCCAACTCCTGGGCTCAAGCTCCTGACTCTGCCTCCCAAGTACCTGGGACTACAGGCGCCTGCCACAACAACCAGCTATTATTTGGTTGCAACCATCATTGTTGTTTGGCAGGCCCCGGCTGGATTCAAACCCTTCAGCTCAGGTGTATGTGGCTGGCGCCTTAGCCGTTTGAGCCACAGGTGCCAAACCACATTGGATACTTTTTCTTCCATTCTTGAGATACTTTGTTAAGAAGAATATGTTCCAGCTCCATCCAACTAAACATAAAAGAAGTAAAGTCTCCATCTTTTTATGGCTGCATAATATTCCATGGTATACATAATACCACAGTTTGTTTATCCATTCATGGGTCAATGGGCTCTTGGGCTGCTTCCATGACATGGCAATCATGAATTGCGTTGCAATAAACATTCTTGTGTGAATGTCTTTCTTGTAAAGTGGTTTTTGGTTGTCTGGATATATACCTGGTAGAGGAATTGCAGGATCGCACAGCAGGTCTACTTTTAGTTCCCTAAGTGTTCTCCAAACTTCTTTCTAGAAGGGGCGTATTAGTTTGCATTCCCACCAGCAATGCAGAAGTGTTCCCTTTTCTCCACATCCATACTAACATCTCTGGTTTTGGGATTTTGCGATGTGGGCTAATCTTACTGGAGTTAGATGATATCTCAAAGTGGTTTTGATTTGTGAAAGCTTGGTTTTTAAGTTTTTCTTGAATAACCACATGTTCTTCCAATTATCTTTCAATTAAGACAACCAGAGTCAGTTTCTGTTGCTTGTGTTCAAGAGCTATAAACTGATATGAAAGGCTAAAAATGCACAAAATCAAACAAAACAAACTTTGTATGGTAATAGCATGATAACTTTTATATTAATTTTCTATTCAATGATAATTAATGCCCAAAGTGTTAATGGTACTATTTTCTTATGTTATATTTTATATCTTGATAGTTGTGATGGTTAATTTTATGTTAATTTGGCTAGGCCATAGTACCCAGATATTTGGCCATACTTAATTCTAGATGTTTTTGTGAAGGTGCTTTTTTAGGTGAGATTAATATTTAAATCAGTAGATTTTAAGAAAAGATTACCTTTCACAATGCAGGTGGGCCTTGTCTAACAGTTGAGACCTTAAGAAAAAGTCTGACCTTCCCTGAAGAACAGGCTATTCTGCTAGCAGACTGGCTGTGAACTCAAACTGCAACTCTTCCCTGCATCTCTAGACTGCTGGCCTGCCCTGCAGATTTTGGACTTGCCAGCTCTGGCAATACTTATGCTTTTTGCAACTATGCCTTGCCACTCTATTATTGGACATAAGCAAAGATTCTTTTGGGAAAATAGGCTCCTAATGGAACAGTGAGCAGCCCCATTTTCTGCTTAATAGCACTTTGCATAGGGTCTAAAGAAGGTCTGATTAACATCCAGCAAAGGACTGTCAATTTGTATGCAGCCACCAGTGATGTCTCCTAGTCCAGCCCTTTCAAGACTGAACTCAGGAACAGCAACGTCAGAAGGTAGGATGTCTCTCTGGGCATACTGTTGCCTGGTGGTAGGAGGTTCAGGTTGACGTTATATGAAATAAGATCTAATCATTCTAAGCAATTCCCATAGGGTCATTGAATCTTCCTGGCTAGTATTGGAAATAGGTGGGGGTAGGAAGTGGAGGATTGGGACTTATGCCAGGGTATAATGGACAAGGCTACTTCTTTGCTTCAATCTTGTCTGTTGCTATAGAAACTGGACATTTAAAGGAGGAGACAAAAGAAAAGCAAGTGGGGAAGAATGGTCAATAGGGGGAGATGGTGTCTGGTGGAGGAGGTGAGAGGAGGGACTCATTTTTCAGAACATGTGAGACTACTCTTAGGGAATGTGTAAAGGAGGACTATATGGTGCTCTGTGGTCCTACTTCATGCAGGTGGGAGGAGCAAACTAATGTCATTTGACTTATTTCTGTTATAATGTAGTTATATAGATTTACTGTGAAGATCACAAAAATGAGATGATGTGTACAATGGTGCTGGATAACTCTAAACTGATGCAAAGTCAGTTTAATAAGGGTTGTGTGGGTATGTAGGAGGAAAACCATGGAAATTAACATTGGCATATCATTTCTTCATTCCACCAGCCCGCTCTTCTTCCCAATTTTCCCTGATTCCAGACACTAAAAAGGAAAACCAAGGAGAAGGAAAGAAACAGCAAACCCTGTCTGTTCTCATTTAGACTATTCCAACGATCCCGCCTCTCCAAAGACTTCCTTAATTAATCCTTCTGAAGCCAATCTGTTCATATCACTTTCCACCCGTGGTAAACAGAGATACCCAACCTAGATCCTCCTTCAA
The DNA here is from genome assembly GCA_963574355.1 of Loris lydekkerianus. Classification (NCBI taxonomy): domain Eukaryota; kingdom Metazoa; phylum Chordata; class Mammalia; order Primates; family Lorisidae; genus Loris; species Loris lydekkerianus. The sequence goes on from CAUYPK010125676.1 coordinate 6,470, forward strand.
GGGAGAACTTTTCTTCTCTACAGCAGGAAAAGTCATCAGCGTTCAGCCTCAGCTCTCAGTTCCTAGTTTTCCCCTATTCCTTCTGACTATATTCTCTGCCTTCTGATTGTACCTTCCCTTCTGATGCTTCTACCACCTTGGGTAGAACTGGAGGGATAAAGGCCTGGCGATTTCTGCGGGAAGCAGTAGGATGCTGAAGGGCTCTTCTTGCTTTAGAACGCCCCTACCGGGTTGACAGAGATTTCATTGGCCCTGGGTCTTCATTAAACTTCTCTTTTCACTCACTCATGATTTCCCCCTTCATCTCCCCTTCACAGATCTTGATCCTACATAAACACCTTGCTTCCTAAATGCTATCTCCGTACCTGCTTCCAGAAAACCCAACCTGCAACACCGTCTTTAATCATCTAAATCAGGGGTCCTCAAACTTTTTAAACAGGAGGCCAGTTCACTGTTCCTCAGACAGTTGGAGGGCCGGACTATAGTTAAAAAAACAAAACAAAACTATGAACAAATTCCTATGCACACTGCACATATCTTATTTTGAAGTAAAAAAAACAAAACAGGAACAAATACAATCACACTGCTTCATGTGGCCTGCGGGCCATAGTTTGAGGACCCCTGAAAATGGTTGCACACTGCCTCCATACAGCTCCTCAATTAGGAATATGAGGTGGTGCATTAGTCCAAATAGTGCCTGGCATGCAGTAGGGACTCCATGAATACTTGTTTCTGTTGTAACAACAAAGCCAAAGCAGAAACAGGAGAAAACCATTTTCTCTTCATCCTCCTTCTTGCCTATTCCTGGAGTATTGTTTTCTCAATCAAAATTAAAAACATTAAAAAATGTTAAACATGGCTATTTTATAGAATAGAGTATAAATGAACATACAAAACATGTGAATTTCTAATACTTTTGGCCCATAAAGGAAGTTGCTGTAATTTCCACCTCAAGCCCTGGGGATTCAAGTCCTGTAGATTCATCTGTGCTGTTAGAAAAACATTAATAATCTGAGAAGTTCAGTTCCTCTATATCTTGACCTATATAGCATAGCATAAAACCTTCACCATCTGCTGTCACCATCTCTGCAGCCAGACCTCCTGCCCTCGTGAACCTACTTGCCTCACCCTAGCCATGTGGAACCATTGTAGAGTCCCAAACACCCTGGGAGTAGCCATGTGTTTTGGGTCTGTGCTAGGTCTACCCACTCATTTCTGTTCTGGTCATTGCATCTTGAATCCTTATTTTTGTTGAGACCTTCCTCACTCTCTCTCCATGTACATTGGGTGACGATGACTCTACTTTTGGCTCCAGCAGCAGGCTTGTAATCTATACCCGGCCAGCATGTCACGTTCCCTTGACTATAGTAACAGGGGATTGTGTATTGTGTGATTCAACTGGACACAGTGAGGCTCAATTTCAGGGATTTTGTAGAACTATCAGAAAAGAAGAAAAATTCCTTTCCATTAAGGTTATTGAAAGTCTGCAATGTAAACCTAGAGCTGTTGCCATCCATCTGGCCACCATGAACGGGAAGCCTGACTCGGTAATGAGTCTACAGAACAGAGTAGTGCTCAGGATGAAATGAGATGCTAGTTGAGAATCTGTTGGGTGCTTAGATCTAGACATGTCTGAAGGCTGTGTATACCTGGATATTTTATTTATGTGAAACCTTGCATTTTTTTGTGTGTTATATTATACCAGTTGAGTTGGGCTTTGTCTATGAATTTGTATATGTAGATATGCCATAATAATACCTCACTTACCACTGCTAGCCCTGGTGAACACCATCATTGTTTAAGACTAAGAACAAAATAACTTCCAAAGTGAACATTAATTCTTTGGTCAGAAGCTAAACACTTGCTTCTTTTGGTTTCTCATTGTATCTAGACTAGAGTTTCATCAGGGCACATGTATTTGCTATGGTCTTCATCTGTTTATGTATTTGCTATGGTCTTCATCTCCTTTTGGATAGTGATTTCCCCCTAGTTCAGGGACTAAGCATTCTTTATTTGTTTATCCTCAGTATATCATAGACTACATGGCACTTGTCAGGTACTTACTCGCTTTGCATACATGAATAAAAAAGAGATAAGGGATGACAAGGGATGATCTATTATTGAATTGTATTTACTCAAAAATATTAGATAAAAGTCTTTTTTCCTTTACTGATGGGGTTATATATGTTTTCCCTTCTTAAGAAGTATTACTTATTGAAAGTTTTAGAAATATGATTGTACAAAATATAATTTCCAACTGGAATAAATGGTTTCAAAAATAATGTCTTGTGATCACACGCAGAATGCAATATGGTATCTCCATTGCTGTGCTTTCTGGAGGCAATTTTATTCCTTGTTATTGCAATGACTAGGAAATAACTTTTGTTTTCCATCTTTGTTGTGAAAAACAATCGATTCTCAGCAACAATATTGAAAGCTTCTTTATTCCAGAAAGATTTAAGGTGGATCCAAATCTGTCTTCGTCAAGTGATACCTGAAGTTTTCATGCATATTATAAGAAAACAACTGTTTCTCATTAGTTTAGTCTAAAATAAAAGCTGGTTAGTCTTTTGAATATTTTAATGAATTACTTTCTTGGTTGCTTATATAGAACATTTCTCTGCCGTTAAGCAAATATATTAAAGGCATGTACAAATCTGTCAAACTTGGTGTGTTGACTTAACTCAGAACTTTGTTAATTATAATTTCTTAATACGCATCCTTTTAATCCTCCTGGTTTTATACATGGAACCTCTCTGATATCAAAGGATGAAGAGAGACACATAGTAAACCCTTCTATAAACACTGAGGGAAGTTGGTAGGAGGCTCTCCGGCCCTGATGTGGTTTGCAAAATACATCAAAGGGAAGCAACAAGAAGTGATATTTATAAGTAAGGAACTGAAAACTGTGATGTGGATACATTTCTCTATTAGTGAGAATCATCTGACAGGAATGGTTGGAAATTGTAATACACAGATTATTAAGAAGAACCAGGAATACTTTTGTCTCTTCATGTTATGACATGCAGGCTGACCAACAGACTATGTGTTTCCTTTTTTTTTTCAAAAAATTTATTGCAATTTTGCTATTCTTTGTAATAAACTTACACTCTTTAGGTTAATTCATCCACTCTCCTTTTAATGACTATGAGTGTGTGTATCTGCTAGTAGGCAAAGCAAAAGATACTATTATTGTATTATTAAAGTACAAAATTTGCTAAGTAAGATTTGGCTACATAGGGTGAGATAAAAATAAATATCATTTGGAATCTTTTTTAATGCACAGTGACATTTTAGAAGAAATATTCTTAGTTGCCTATTTTTTGAAAATGCAAAGATCAGAGAAATGAACTGTGGGAAGGTTTCTATTAATATTTCTGGTAGATTTTCCTATATTCTTAAAATCTTAAGATTCTTTCAGATACATACACTAATAATTGTATAAAGAAGGCAGAGAAAACAGCAATCATTATGATAACTAGATTAAGAACTTTGGCATGGAACAGAGAAAAACAAGCATATCTGCTGATGGGAACATGGCCACATAATGTTTTCAGCAACAGATTTCTACGGAGGATTTTTGGCATGAAACAATAAACATTCATATTGCTGAAATTGCCATATTAGTTATACTGAGGGGGAGCTATTTTAGGATAGCTTTTAATTATTTTTTGGACTCTATAGTTCTGATTTATATATTGGAGGCTAAGAAAAATATAAGTTGTTGATGACTTTCCTCTGGAGCATTATTAGGGCTGGTGTTTGTGGTTGTGAAATACTTTCAAATTGGAAAAACATCTTGTTTAGCATTTCTGAGTCAGAAGGTGATGGTATATTGATGATTCAAGTAAAGATGTTCTGATTAAGTGAATTCTCACTGGCAGAAGCAGACTAGAACTCTAAGTAATATGGGACATTCATATCATTTTCAACTTGTCTGATCCTCAGGACTTCATGAGGAAAATGTGATAATAACAATACCAGTCTTCAATCTCATGGTATGGCTGTTATGAGGACTAAATAAAATTATGTGAAGAGCAGTTTATAAATTTCAAGGTGCTGTATAGTATCTATAATTACTACTATTTCAAAAACAATGATGTTACTTCTAGCCAGATGCCTGTGAACTGCATGCTCATCCTTTTAGCTCTTCTGATTGTAGCGCAGCTCATCAAGAGCAGGATGTGCATCTCTCTGCTTAGCTGCCTTAGTGAAGCCCCAGAAGGCTGGTCAGCCTCCTACAGGTGCAACTTGGAAGTGTAGGGAAGTTAATGCCCTGCCCCAAAGGCTGATGGGAGTCACCGTGTATGTGTCTAAGGTTTCTTGTCCTTGGGCCAAGGCAAGTCTAGGTAAGTTTCACAGTACTCCTCAGAGGCTCCTCAGCAAGTGTGAACTCTAGTTGCTCACAGAAATAACCAGCACACGAACACACAAATGTATGGTCTTTTCTTATTCCCCTGTCCCTACTCCCTCATTTCTGCTTTCAGGGACTGCCTCCCACAAAGCCATCTGCACACAGCTGCTGTTTCAAGTTCTGCTTTTTGGAGTTATTACCCTAGACTAATTTCTTATAGACATGTTAGCATAGGGCTGAAGAAAAAAAAAAAGACATGAAACCATAGACAAATGAGATATTTCAGTAAGCACCCTATGGAGAAAACTCCCGGCTATGAAATTTACTAGTGTATTGGAGGGATTGAAAGAACAGCTAGGATGATAGTTAATGGACTCAGGATTTTCAAAGCGTCAGAGCTGTTGTTTTTGGTATTTTTCAATTCCTTAATTACAGGAGAAAGTTTCAGATGTAGGGAATCTGAGCTCGAATCAGTTCTGTTTGAGTCATTGAATAATACTGGATAAAGGATTGCCACCAAAAGCTACCGTGAATGGGACGACCAAAGGAGTAAAGAACAAAACATCAAAGGACTGACAGAGATGGAGGAAGCAGGAGTGCTATATGGAAAATTGAGTCCTCAAACTTTCTCTTGCTTTATTTTAAGCTTCCCTCCAATCTAGTTTTCATCTTGCCCTGGCTGGTTTTGGGTTCCACGAGGGCTGGGAACTCTGTGTATCATTCTCATTGTGTTCCCTCACATAGCAGCTGGGACATAGCAGCTGATAACAAACAAATTTGGAATAAATGAATAAATTAACTAATTGAATTTTCCACCTTAGGAGTGTGATGTAGAGAGCCTTGGACCAGAAAGTGCCAGAAAGAGGTTAAGCCCAGAATCTGTCATTAACCAGATACCATTTGGGCAGCTCAACCCAGCTGCTGGTTTTGGGGACCTAAACACAGCTTGTTACAGGACTGGGCTTTAAGGCCCAGCAGAAATGGGGGTGAATCCAGTGAGCTGTGAAACCTTGTGAAGCTTAGTTTACTGTTCTAATCCTGAAGTTTTGAATTTGTCAAAGATATATAGTGGCAACTTCCTCTTGGAATCAGTAGGGTGCTGACACTGAAGACGCGTAACGTCTTTGATATACAGTACTCAATAATTTCTTTTATTCCCTGCTATCCTCTTTCATTATTATGTTTTTGTGAGTTTCTTACACTGAAAGAAATAGGAAGAAGAAAGAGGAATGCATAATATATTGCTTGGGAATAAACTCTTTAAATATCAAGGTGCTATTTATTTTTGTTAGTGTATGTCCAAATATTATGGACATTTTGCCAAAGAAATTGGCATGCATAGTGATTCATTTTCCAGAAAGACTAGTACTTTTTTAATCTTGTTAAAACTTAAGACATTTTATTTTTGTTCTTGATTTCTATTGCTTCTTTTCTCTCTCTGTCTCTTTTTTTTTTTTTTTTTTTTTTTTTTACATTTTATCTTAATTGGCTTTAATGTGTATTATTCAGGGGCTTTTCTATCCTCTTTTTTTACTGAGGGCTTTATCC
>CAUYPK010125678.1:0-21934 GCA_963574355.1 Loris lydekkerianus
TGATATTGGACCTCGACCTGATTTAACTGCCTCTAACCTTTTTTAAGGATACAGGGCCCAAAGGTGAAGGGTAAATAAGGGTAGCAGGGGAAGAAGGTAGGGTAAAAAACCATGTAGGCCCGTCCACAGGGGACTTTCTAAAATTGCTTTTCTTCTTTTTCTAGAGTTCTCTATTCTTAAATAGTAAATGCTTGTCTGCTGTGTCTCTATTCTTTTTTTTTTTTTTTTGTAGAGACAGAGTCTCACTTTATTGCCCTTGGTAGAGTGCTGTGCTATCACAGCTCACAGCAACCTTCAGCTCCCAGGCTTAGGCAATTCTCTTGCCTCAGCCTCCCCAGTAGCTGGGACCACAGGAGCCCGCCACAACGCCCAGCTATTTTTTGTTGCAGCTTGGCCAGAGCCGGGTTTGAATCCACCACCCTCGGTATATGGGGTTGGCGCCCTACTCACTGAGTCACAGGCGCCGCCTTGTGTCTCTATTCTTAAATAGTAAATACTTCTGTTTTCTTAGTCCTCTATCCTTAAATATTAAATACTTTTGTTCTCAGCCTCTAATCCAAGAACAAGGATTTAACAATAACCTACAAAGTGGTTGGGAAAATGGTGTTCCCCAGAATATCTACATTAGAATCATCTGGGATGTTTTTTTCTGAGGAGGGGATGTTTACATAACAAAGTAAATTCTTAGACTCTCTACCCTAGATCCTACTGAATTAAACTGTGTGGTGGAATGGCAGGAATCTGCTTTTTTTTTTTTTTTTAGACAGAGCCGCAAGCTTTTGCCCCAGGTAGAGTGCTGTACCATCACAGCTCACAGCAACCTCCAACTCCTGGGCTTAAGCGATTCTCTTGCCTCAGCCTCCCAAGTAGCTGGGACTACAGGCACCCGCCACAAGGCCCAACTATTTTTTGGTTGTAGTTGTCATGGTTGTTTGGCAGGCCTGGGTTGGATTCAAACCCACCAGCTCTGGTGTATGTGATTGGTGCTGAGCCAGGAATCTGCATTTTTTAAGGTATTAGAAGTGTTCATAGACCTGGCACGGTGGTTCACGCCTATAATCCTAGCACTCTGGGAAGCTGAAGCAGGTGGATAGCTTGAGCTCAGGAGTTTGAGACCAGCCTGAGCAAAATCGAGACCCCCTTCTCTACTAAAAATAGAAAAAAAAAAAGGCAAGAGGAAGGATTGAGCCCAAGAGTTGGAGCTTGCTGTGAGCTATAATGCCACTGTACTCTACCCAGGGGTATAGCTTGAGACTTTGACTCAAAAAAAATAAAAATAAAAAAGAAGTGCCCATAAAAAAAAGGATAAAGAAATCTACATTTCAAAAAATCCCTACTCCCAGTGATTTTTATGTGCTACCAATAGCCCATGTCTAGATCTCTCTTCTGAGTTCTAGGCTAAGCACCTGTAAGTAATTCTTCTCGGTGCTTCAAACTCAACTTTTCAAAACTGAACTTCTCTTCCTCCCTCCTTCCTGTATTCTCTCAGTTAAGGATCTCCCTGCTCACCCAAATAAGAATCCTGGGAATTGTTCTTTACTCACTCAGCTCCTGCCATGTATCTGTTCATTAGAATATCTAAATTTCTTCTATCTAAATCCTCCCTTCAAAGTATCTTCCTGAATACCTGCCTTTTTTCTTCTTTTTTTTTCTCTTTTTTTCTTTTTCTTCTCGCCCAGCCTCAGTCCATTCTCAGCACACACTCCATCACCTGGTTCCCAGAACTCAGATTGCGCAGTGGTCATGTCATCATTGGCCAGGGCTCACGGTTACAGCAGCAGATACCTCCCTAAACTTCCCTCCCATCTAGCCTCACCTGCTCCAATTCTCCCCTTACCCACTATGCCAAGTATCTGCCTTTTCTATCTTGACTCACTGCCTCAAGTGAGGAGATGAGGTTCTTGTTCGGAGGTTTTTGTTTGTTTTTTAAGAGACAGAAATCTCACTGTGCTGCCAGGCTGGAGTGCAGTAGCACAATCACAGCACTGTACCCATGAACTCCCAGGCTCAAGCAATTCTTCTGCCTCAGCCTCCTGAGTGACTGGGACTAAAAGAGGACTTAACCACACCTGGGCAATTTTAAATTTTTTTTGTAGAGATGAGTCCTTGCTATGTCACCCAGGCTGGTCTTAAATTCCCAACCTCAAGTGATCCTCTCATCTCAGCCTCCCAATGTGTTGGGATTACAGACAGCAACCACTATTCCCAGCCCTGGCCAGGGTTAATGTTTAATGCAGATGGAGTCCCTCCCCTGCCTACATACTTTCAGTGGCTTCCCACTAACCCTAGGTCCAAGTTCACACTTTCTACCAGGTCTATAGAACTGCTTTTCCTACCATAAGCTCCAGCAATATAAAGAACTCACAATTCTCCAGAGTTCCATATGTTCTTGTGCCCTCCATGCCTTTGCAAATGCTTTTCTCTTACCCTAAGACACCTTGGCCCATTCCTTATCTGATGATTCTAACTCATGCTAAGACCTAGCACCAACACCAACTGTTCTCCAAGACCATTTGCCTTATGTCTCAAGGCAGTTAACTATTACTTTCTCTCATTTCTGTATCTTGACATGTTTCCACTGTTGTGCCTATTACGTCATATTGAAATGATTTGATTACAAGTCTGTCTTCTCTACTGGACAGCATATATATATATATATATATATTTTTTTTTTTTTTTTTTTTTTTTTTTGAGACAGAGTCTCAAACTGTCGCCCTGGGTAGAGTGTCGTGGCGTCATAGCTCGCAGCAACCTCAAACTCTTGGGCTTAAGTGATTCTCTTGCCTCAGCCTCCCAAATAGCTGGGACAATAGGTGCCCACTACAATGCCTGGCTATTTTTTTTTTTTTTTTTTACAATTGTCATTGAAATAACAATGGTGGCCCAGGCCAGATTTGAACCCATCAGCCTGGGTGCATGTGGCTGTTGCCCTAACCCCTGAGCTATAAGCGCTGCCCCAAGACAGCATATTTTTGTTTTGTTTTGATTTTTTGAGATAGTCTTACTATGATGTCCTCACTAGAGTGCTATTGCATCACAGCTCACAGCAACCTCCAACTCTTGGGCTTAAGCAATTCTCTTGCCTCAGCCTCCCAAGTAGCTGGGATTGCAGGCGCTCACCACAACACCCAACTATATGTATATATTTTTTTGGCTGTAGCTGTCATTGTTGTTCGGCAGGCCTGTACTGAGTTTGAACCTGCCAGCTCAATGTATGTGGCTGGCGCCCTACTCACTGAGCTATGGGCACCAAGCCAGACAGCATATTTTTGGAGAGTAGTATAACTCTTATTCATCTCTGCACTCCCAGCAGAGTTCTTGGCCCATGAAATTTCTTAATAACATTTACTGAATATAATGATAATAATAACAAATAATAACTATTAATAAAATGTACCGACTACCTCCTATACGCCAATTAAAACTAATCACTAGCTAGGCACCACAAAATTTATCTACACAACAACCCGAAGTAATACTAATATTTCTCTCATTTACAGACAGGAGCCCGACAGGGAACCTAGCAGAGCCAGAATTCCATTCAGAGCCAAAACTCTTTAACAATACTACAGGTACTCTAAAAGGAAGCTTAAAACAATGAAAGGACATCTTTTTTTTTTTTTTTTTTCATTGAGATAGAGTCTTATTTTGTCACCCTCAGTAGAGTGCTATGATGTCATAGCTCACAGCAACTTTAAACTCCCAGGCTTAAGTGATTCTCTTGCCTCAGCCTCCCAAGTAGCTGGGACTATAGGCACCTGTCACAACACCTGGCTATTATTTTATTTTATTTTATTTTTGTTTAGCAGGCCTGGGCCAGGTTCAAACCCACTAGCCCCAGAGCATGTGGTTAGTGCCCTAACTACAGAGCTACAGGTGCCCAGCCTAAAAGGACATCTTTTTGGCTAGATCCCACCAGGACACATCTAGAACTATTAACCTCCTGGCCAAATATGCATTTAAAAAGTTACATCCTTGAGTAAAGTGCCTATGGTTCAGTGGGTAGGGCACTGGCTCCATATACGGAGGGTGGCAGGTTGAAACCCGGCCCCGGCCAAACTGCAACAAAAAAATAGCTGGGTGTTGGGTGGCGCCTGTGGCTCAGTGAGTGGGGCACTGGCCCCATATACCGAGGGTAGTGGGTTCAAACCCAGCCCTGGCCAAACTGCAACAATAACAACAACAACAACAAAAAACTGGGTGTAGTGGCAGGCACGTAGTCCCAGCTGCTCGGGAGGCTGAGGCAAGAGAATCGCATAAGCCCAGGAGCTGGAGGTTGCTGTGAGCCGTGTGATGTCATAGCACTCTACCAAAAAGCGGTAAAGTGAGACTCTGTCTCTACAAAAAAAAAAAAAAAATAGCTGGGTGTTGTGGCAGGTGCCTGTAGTCCCAGCTACTCGGGAGGCTGAGGCAAGAGAATCACCTACACCCAGGAGTTGAAAGTTGCTGTGAGCTATGACACCACAGCACTCTGCTGAGGGTGATAAACTAAGACTCTGTCTCTAAAAAGAAAAATAAGTTGCATCCTTCAGAAAGTGAAATGTCCAGTCTTCTAGGGAGATCTCACTCTGAGAGTGAGAACTAACCCTAGAGGGAAAGTAGAGTAAGGTCCACAAACCTTTCAGACACTATACAAAGTCAGCAAATCCTGGGACATTATGGAAATCTTTCCTGTCCTTGGAAAATATAGGAATTATAAAATACCACGTATAATAAAAGAGCTTCCTCCTACTGGCTAGTAACTAGAGAGAAATAGGAAAATTTACACGTGATAGTATGTTCCATGAATGACGGTGTAACACGTCACCTCTGTCTCACACATCTTGGGGTTACCTGTTATAATGGCCGCCACCACTCAGGCGACTGTACTGTTCCTTCTCCTGATGGCTGGCATGAGAAGAGCTGCTCAGGTGTTTCCTCTGCTCTTTAGTCTTCTGAAGGACCCGTTTGTATGAGAGTGTGCACAGCCAGCACAGCAATTTCCCATCTACCTGAAGGACCAGGAGACAAAGATAAAGGAGGAGGAACGTACTACAGTGGCTGAGAATGTAGTGTCGGGAGCAAGAACCTCTGAGTTCAGTCCCAGCTTTGCCACTTAGGAGTTGTGTGACCTTGGGCAAATCAGCAGAGGGCTGTTGTAAGAATTTAGTGACATGTGTAAGTAAACCACTTAGCATGCTGCCAGGCACACAGAGTTGCTTGATAAATATCAGCTGTGACTTTTACGTATTTTTTTTGTTTCCCTTCAATTTAGTAAATACAGACCACAGCAAGTTCTCACAAGAATTTCAAAAGACTGGCTCAGTGTCTGTAGCACAGTGGTTACGGTGCCAGCCACATACACCGAGGCTAGCGGGTTCAAACCTGGCCCGGGCCTGCTAAACAACTATGACAACTGCAACAACAAAAAAAGTCGGGCGCTGTGGTGGGCCCCTATAGTCCCAGCTACTTGGGAGGCTAAGGCAAGAGAATCACTTAAGTGCAAGAGCTTGAGGTTGCTGTGAGCTGTGAGGCCTCAGCACTCTACTGAGGGCGACATACTGAGATTGTGTCTCAAAACAAAAAAATAATAATAATAAAAATAAACTTTAAAAATAAAAGATAATCCTCTGAGAATTAAACTATCAAAAGCAAATAAATAGATAAGATTGATTGAATGCTCATCATATGCCAAATTCCACTCCAAGGGCTTTACACAAAATAACCTGAACTTTGTGACAACCTTGAAGTCTGATCATCCCTGTTTACAGGCGAGGAAACTGAGGCGCTGAAAGATTAACATGCCGAAGTCACACAGCTAATAAGTGACAGAACCAAGATTTCAATCCACACATTCTGAGCCTGGATTATCCACTCTTAATGCCTAAACTTAGGTCTTCTCTCCTATAGTCTATGAACACATGACTATGGATGTCTAAAAATATCGAACTCATAGAACAGGATTGTAACTAATAAAGTAGAAATGTAATGAATTCTAGTATAATCAGATTAATAAAAAATGGCTATTCCAATTAATAATTACATACGTATCGTGTGAGTTATACTGTAGGCCAGACTCAATAATTGAGTATTTTATATACGTTATCTCAGATAAATTGCCCCACATCCTTGTAAAGTAACTACTGTTATTCCCACTGGGAAAGATGAAGAATTCAATGCATAATGAAGATAAGTCACTTTGCCCAGGACCATTCAGGTAGCTTCAGGAATGGGATAGTCCTCCAATGTTTGGGGGACTACGAAGCTTGTGCTACCTCCTGATTAACAATTCAGCTGTTCCAGTATCTTGATTTAGGGAAGAGATACCCTAGGTGGCAGGCAGGAATACTCTGCAGTCAAATGCTCTACCACTAATCTATCCCCCAAAATAGGAGTATTCTGGTCACTGGAAGGTTGCATCCTCCCATAAATGAATTTGGTTAGCAAGAGTCAGCCCTTCTCAAAATCACCTCTGGCCACCAAAAAAGTTTCTGAATTACACTCCTTAATTCAACAACTATTTGCTGAATACTTACTATTACCAGGCCATTGGAAATACAACAGAGAGCAAGATAGACAAAGAGCTCACATTCCAGTGGGGCTGGACAAATAAGTAAGCAAGTAAATAAGAGAATGTTTCATGATGTCACAAGCTATGAAGACAATAAAACAGGGTGATATGAAGTACAACTAAGGTAATTAGTAAAAGAAGATCTTGGTGAGCAGGCGGCATCTGAGCTGAGACCTGACATGACAAGCCAGTTATGATACTCTGGAAAAGGGTGTTTCATGTAAAATGACAGTCAGTGCAAAGATGAGAATGAGGCCAGCATGTCTGACAGACTAAAAGGTGGCCAGGATACCTGCAGTAAGATGAGAGTTGGGAAGTGTGACAGAAGATGAAACTGAGAGCTAGCTAGGTAAGGGCCTTGTAGGCTACGTAAGGGATTTGGGTTTTATTCTAAATGTAATTGGAAACCACTGGGAGACTTCAAGGAGAGTAAAATGACCAAACTCTAAACTATTTTGATTTCACCAAGGCACCACCCTTCCATATAGAGCCTCTACTATCATCTTCTTGTGATTTTTAACTTCAACAGATAGAAACACTCAAAGAACCAGATATTAAAACTGGTAATACTATTGCATCTTGCTTAAGTCACCATCTCTTCTATACAGAGTTCTACAGAATTTTGAAGATCACCACTTCACTTAGGTGAAGTAATCATTATTATTCAGATTCTCATGAAATGTTAGAATATAATGGTCCACATTTAATGAATGAAGAAAATAAAATCTGAACATCTTCTTCTAGGTCAATAATAAAACCAAGAAAGAAACCTGAAAATCTTTATTATGTCTTTCTTTTTTTTTTTTTTTTTTTTGTAGAGACAGAGTCTCATTGTACCGCCCTCGGGTAGAGTGCCATAACGTCACACAGCTCACAGCAACCTCTAACTCGTGGGCTTATGCAATTCTCTTGCCTCAGCCTCCCAAATAGCTGGGACTACAGGTGCCTGCCACAACGCCCAGCTATTTTGTTGTTGTTGTTGTTGCAGTTTGGCCAGGGCTGGGTTTTAACCCGCCACCCTCGGCATATGGGGCCAGCACTCTACTCACTGAGCCACAGGCGCCGCCCTTTATTATGTCTTTTTAACAGAATTGGACCACCTTAATTTCTCTGAAATAAAAAAAAAGTCATGAAAAACACAGAGATTTACCTTCTTTCTATCATCTTTCCTGTCAAATGCACACTGCTGCTTGCACTGTTCGCAGGAATAGGGTGGTCCATACTTCTTCTCTGAATTTGTGCAGCGCTGGCATTTATTGCCAATAAATGCGGCAATTATGTTGCAATACTGACAAGGTTTGGGCTAAAAGAGGGGGAAGAAGGGTCAAATAAGTATTACTGTCATAAAATACCTGTGCTGGGTTTTTTTTGGGTTTTTTTTTGAGACAGTCTCACTATGTCACCCTTGGTAAGAGTGCTGTGGCCTCACAGCTCACAGCAATCTCAAACTCTTGGAGTTAAGTGATTCTCTTGCCTCAGCCTCCCAAGTAGCTGGGACTACAGGCGCCCACCACAACGCCCGGCTATTTGTTGTTGTTGTTATTGCTGTTGTTGTTGTTATTGCTGTTGTTTAGCAGGCTTGGTCCAGGTTCAAACCCGCTAACCCCAGAGCAGGTGGCCAATGCCCTAACCATGAGCTATGGGTGCCAAGCCCAGTGCATTTTTTAAAAGCAATAATCTTAGTCCATTAATCATGGTAAAAATGTATTCCCAACTTCATACATTTGCTTTTATATTGATCAAATGAAGCCCAATTCTTAACACAACATAAACATTTTTCCTACAAAAAACTATTGATTTTAAAAATAAATAAATTAACAAATAACAAAAACCCACTAGTGTTTATGCTGAGACTTCTATGAGAAATTAAACATAAGCAGCTCTTTGAGGAAATTAGCAAATAAGTGCTCCCAAATTTCTGAAAAGGCGTCTTAGCCATTAACAGTGTACAAACTATGTTGGGAGAATGCCTGCAAGGACACAGTACCCTGAATCCTAACAGTAAGGGAACAAAAAATAATTCATCAAAATGAATTATCAACTGTTACTAAAGAGGTCAAGTCACAGAATTTATCTAATTTGTCTTTCCCCTTCAATACAGGTCACTAAAGCCTCTCAAGGAAAATTATAATCATAATCCTGGCAGTTACTATAAACAAAGAACTCCTTAACAATAAGTATTAACTAAATTTGAAAGCTTAAGTACAGTACTAGATATATTATAAATAACTATTTGTTCTAATAAAAATATTATGACATTAATAGTCCACAGAAGGTAAGGTTTCAAGAGACCCAAGTACTCACTGTTAGGTTCAAGAATTCCTACTTACCGTACCATACAACTGCACATTCTGAGCACACTTCTTGCATATTGTATTGGTTTTACTGTTAAGGAGGAAAAAGACACAAAACTTTTCTTAGAACATCTGAAAAAAATGATTCTTCCTTAAGTCCAAGGCATTTGTTCATTACTAAGGGATAAGGTAAAATACGGTCCAAACACCTGGTTAACTGAAAGTTATCTGGCCAATAACTCTTAATCATTATGTGGTTATAAATTTAATTATCTCAAAGGAAATGAAGCTTTGGTTAAAAAGAAGAGTGAAACCAAGCATGGTAGTGCACTTCTGTTGTCTTAGCTACTCAGGAGATTGAGGCAGGAGGATTGCTTAAGTCTAGGAGTTTGATGCCACTGTACTATAGCTAGGGGAACAGAGAAAATATCAAAAATAAATATCTTATCAGGTAATGTCTGCTAAAAATAAAAAATTTTTAATACAATAAAATATTTAGACAAAATATTTTCCAAGACAATTTGCTGCCACTTTAAATAAGACAGTACACAGGATGGTGGTGGCTATGTAAGACAGAATCCACTAAGGGATATGTAACAACTCACTTCCCCCCCAAAAAAAAAATATATATAAATTAAAAAGCAGTAACAGGGCTCAGCACCCATAGCACAGTGGTTATGGTGCTAGCCATGTACACCGAGGCTGGTGGGTTTGAACCTGGCCCAGGCCAGCTTAACAACAATGACAACTACAATACCCAAAAAATAGCTAGGTGTTGTGGCGGGTGCCTATAGTCCCAGCTACTTGGGAGGCTAAGGCAAGAGAATCACTTAAGCCCAAGAGCTGGAGGTTGTTGTGAGCTGTGATGCCACAGCACTCTACCGAGGGTGACATAGGGAGACTCTGTCTCAAAAAATAAATAAATAAAATAAAAAATAAAAAGCAATAAAAGTGTAGGGCATTGAAAGAGATCTCTCGAAAGATTACCATCAAAGATTCTGTGATACTGAACAGTATTTTAATTTGCACCTAGATTTATTACTGAAGGATATGTAGGATTTATTACTGAAGGATATATGTCAATCTATACAAATGTTCCTGGTATTTTAGAAAGCATGCAAAGAAAAGTTATATCCATAATCCATCTTGAAATAATTTATGTGTTCATATCTCACCACATACACAAGTTAACTCAAGATGAATCACGGACCTAAATATACAAACTAAAACATAAAGCTTCTGGGGTATATTCTGTAGGATTCCATTTAAATAAAGTTCCAGAACAGGCAAAACTAATCTATGGTGGAAATGAAAATTAGAAAAGTGGTTTCCCAGAGGAAACAAGAATGTGGGGATTGACTGAGATGTTCCAGGAGAGGATTCTTCTGGAGTGACACTAACATCTCATATTTAAAAAAAAAAAAAAGAAAAAGAAAGAAAGGGCGGCACCTGTGGCTCAGTGGGTAGGGCGCTGGCCCCATATACCAAGGGTAACAGGTTGGAACCTGGCCGCAGCCAACTAAAACAGCAGTGGCAGGGTCAATGCCTGTGGCTCAAGCGGCTAAGGCGCCAGCCACATACACCTGAGCTGGTGGGTTGGAATCCAGCCTGGGCCTGCCAAATAATGGCAGCTGCAACCAAAAAAGGCTGGGTATTGTGGCGCGCGCCTGTCGTGTAGCAGAGGCAGGAGAATCGCTTGAGCCCAGGAGTTGGAGGTTGCTGTGAGCTGTGATGCAATAGCACTCTACCCAGGGTGACAGCTTTAGGCTCTGTCTCAAAAACAAACAAAAAAACAATAGCAGTAGCAGCTGCAACAAAAATGGCCGGGCGTTGTGTCGGGTGCCTGTAGTCCCAGCTACTCCGGAGGCTGAGGCAAGAGAATCGCTCTAGCCCAGGAACTCGAGGTTGCTGTGAGAGTGACGTCACGGCCCTCTACCAAGGGCGACGGAATGAGACTCTGTCTCTTAAAAAAAAAAAATTCTTATATTTTGATAGGATTTGGAGTTATAAAAATGTATACTGGTTGTATTCACTGAGTAATGCATTTAAGATTTGAACATTTTACTATGTGCAAATATTGCCTGGTATGGTGGCTCACACATATATAATCCTGGCCCTCTGGGAGGCTGAGGCAGAAGGACCACTTGAGCTCAGGAGTTCGAGAGTGAGACCCCATCTCTACCAAAAATAAAACTAGCCAGGTGTGGTGTGGCACATTCCTGTAGTCCTAGTCCCATCTACTTAGGAGGCTGACGCAGGAAGATGGCTTGAGCTCAGAAGTTCTAGACTGCAGTGAGCTGATGCGCTCTAGCCAGGGTGACAGAATGAAACTCTGTCTCCACACACACACACACACACACACACACAAAAATCTGCAAACATTTAACTATAGTTAATGATATGCATGCTGAAGTGTTTAAGTATCAAGTATACTTATGTCTACAATTTTAAAAGACATCAGAAATAAAATGGATTGATGGATTAAGATGAACAGATGGACAGATGCAAATAAACTAAAAAGTAGATTATAGAATTTAAGTGGTGGGTATACAGAGGTTCACCAATTCTTTTCATCTTTCTTTTTGTCTGAAAATACCCATAATAAAATGTTGGAGAAAGTATCTGTAGACTTGAAATTAGGCTTAAAATTAGACGTAAAATTAGGCTTCCAGGTCTATGTAGAAACTAGTAAAGAGACTCTATCCTGCTCAAGGCAGGATCACCTAAAATTACCAAAGGTCCATAAAAGTCAAACTTGCTATACCAATAAATCATTTAGCTGCTATGGAAAAGTCTCCCAAAGATGTGTGGCCACTCACACCTAAGTGTTGTTCACACTTTAAAAAATGAGATTCACATAGGAAAGTGTAAAGGCAAGTGAGCTTCAAATGTGATTAGGGCTAACAAACTCTTTACCAGGATTATTACAATTCTACCTGGGCTTATAATTTCTTTAAAGTCTATATATTTACATAAAGTCTGTATATTTACATATTTACATATTAGAACATGAGGTTCATATTTTACTGTTGTGAGATGGATTTCTCTTTTTTCCCCCAGATGACACTTGATTTCACATGGTAGGATTGTTTTCTTGTGTCAAAAGTTTATAACCACAATATAAAATGATCAAGGGTCTGAAAAATAACTTTATCTCACTCCACAAACAAATAACTCAAGATGGACTACAGACCTAAATATTTAGAAGTTGCAGAATCTGTGTATAATGCAGAATCTGTGTCTAGTGTAATTGATTACAAATGTGTACATGAAATGCAATCAATTGCAGACTTTAAGAGGAATAAGCCTATTAATATCTTTCATGCTCAAGGAAACTCTACCTCTCCTGCTGGTACTCAGTCCTGCAGTAGGTGCACTTCACAACAGGGTGTGCAATCCGACATTCCTGAAATGAAATGAGGATATAATTTTAAAAGGCAGTCACAAATGAAAACAGCCTTCAGTAGGAGGCAGAAGACCTGGGTACTATTCCTAGTGTAGCTACTATGCTTGAGTCACTTAAACTTTCTAAGCCTTATTTTTCTCCTCTGTAATACTGCCCTGCTGTTGATGTGGGAGTTAAATAAGAATTTACATGGAAGCAGTCATAAATTATAAAATAAACATATGCATGAATAAGCCCCAGACTGGGAATCAGAAGCTCTGAATTCTAGGCCTGGTTTTTCGGCTACTGTGTGATTTTGAGCAGGCTTACTCATGAAATCGAAGTGCTGAATTAAAATTATTATTTATGTATACAAAACTTCTTTAAAATCATATACACATACTACACATATATGGTTCGTTTTAGGATTTTTTTAAGACCCAGTGGCAAAAGGAATGTCATGGCCATCTGAGGCAAAAGGGGCATGACAATTATGAGTTAATCCAAATCAGACACAAACTCTGGATTATGTGGGTATATCTCCATATCACTCAGCAGCCAGCTTAGTGACTTTTTAACTGTCTCTTCACAGCATCTCTTTTCATTTAAATAGGCAAAGTGGAATGAAGCAACTTAAAACCAGAACAAGAGTTGGACCTTCCGGAGCAAAAAAAAAAAATGATTAGCAGCTGGTTAAGGTTGAGGATAGAAAGCCACCAACTGGATGCTGAAAAGACATTCTTCTAATTCGTGCGCTTGACTGTGGGGTTTTTTAAGAAATAAAACCTTGCCACCTCTGATTCTGAGACTGGCTGAAAAGTGCCCGTGAGGCGCCGGAGTTCTAGGGAATGCTCCCAGGGAGCATCCAACTCTGGAGTTCAGTTCCAGGCGGGGCAGAAGGTCGGTAATCACACTCTGTAACCAGGGAGACTGCTGCGGCAGGGAAGACAGCAGAAAAGGGATCCCCAGGCAGATGGTCTGGGGCAAGCAGGAGACCCGCTGTCCCCTCCCCCGATCTCGTGGGGTCCAAGAACAATCCCCCGCGGTTGCTAAGCACCCGGACACGCCGGCCGCGGCGCTGGACTCTCCCACAAGCCCTGCCGGCCCCCAAGCGGGGTGGGTGCGGCTCCTTAGCTAGGCGGGCCTGCCACGCCCTGCCCCGTGGACCCCGCCAGCGTCCCAACAGACTCGAGAGCTCCGGGCCGCGCCTCCTGCGTTCCCAGTTCCCGGCCGCCGCCCCAGCCCGCGCACCTTGCACAGCTGCTGCCCCTGAGACAGCGCCTCGAAGGGGAAGCGCTGGTGGCACTTGGTGCAGGCGTAGAGCGCCGCCATGTCCGGCCCGGGCCGTGCTCACCGCCCCGCCGGCCGGCCCGCAGCTTTTTCTGACAGTCTGAGGCACAACCTGGCGGCGGCAGGCTGCAGGCTGCGGCAGGCGGGAGGGCGGGCGCTGGCGGGCTGGGTCGGACCCGGGCGGGCAGGGGCGGTTGCGGCGGTGCTGGACCCCTGTTCACTGGTTCGATTCGACGTCGATCAAGTAGGAAGAGGCGGAACACGGAGTTCTCAACGATTCGGATTCGGTGTGAACTGGAGGACGCCACTATGACGCGCGAGGCCGCGATTATGTAAAACGCAGTCACGCGGGGGTACTGCCTGGAGGGACCGTCTTCCGACCGGGACCTCGGAAGCGCCCAGGCTCCTCCCACGTCTTTCTGCGTTCCAGCCCTTGCTCCTCCTCTACCCGGTCGCGGGCGCAACCGCGCTTCTCGCGATACTTCTGTTGAGTTGTGATGTTTTTTGTTTCCATGGAGCTGCCCTTCTGGAGCATCAGGGGCGCGTTAGACCCAGGGCGGTGCCTTGTTGAACTAGAACTAGGCCACTGCCCAAAGCCGAGAGAAGGTGGGGAGCACGTGAAAGAAGCCCTCCATCATCAGAGCCAGGAGAGTCCCGCCCAGCCCTCCTATCCAAGGAAGAAGATGATACTATGAGGGACAACTTAGAAGGGTGCCCTCTAAAAAAGAGGATTCTAGGGTCATTAACCTCGATAGAAAAAAGGAGCCCCAAGACAGCACACCTATTTTATGGAAGAGAGATACTGGAGAAATGACAGTCCCTCCAGGAGGTATAAGACGGATACTCAGGAGCCTCCGTGCCCTAGAGGCCCCCTTAGTGGGATGCAGTTAACCTAAGCCTGCTTTCAACGGTTTTCTCTGGTTGTTTCCCAAGTTTGGCAAGCAATCACCTGGGGTTTCCTGGCCCGACCTGGCCCGGAGGGGAAGGGAAGCCACGCCCTTCCCGCCCCTTAGCCTCTCTTTGCCTCCCACTTGCATACAAGGGCTGCCCAAGTAATGACAGACTTCCTGTTCTTGAGGCGTTGGCAAAGCTTCCCGAGGTGCTGACCTTTCCAAGTCCTGCCCCGTATCTGCTCTTGGGTTTAAATTACTTTTGGCTCTGCCTGTACGGGTACTAATTGCAGTTTTACCTCAATGCGTGCTTTTTACGATTGAAGACGCACTTATTGTTTCTATTTTCCTGCCCCAACAAAATGTACTCTCTTTGAATACCAAGTCTCTGCAGATGTGTTCCTCCGAAGACTTGCATAGAATCAGAAGAGAAGGTTCTACATTGGACCTATTACTGAACTGCTCAGAGCCTCATTTTCTTCAATTGTACAATTGGGCCATTGTGAGCATCAAAAACAGTATATGGAGGAGAATGTGGGGGAAATTGTTTAATGGGTAATGAAAATGTTTTGGAACGAGATAGAGGTGATGGTTGTATGACATTATGAATGCACTAACTGCCACTTAATTGTTCACTTTATAATGGTTAAATTTATGTTATGTGAATTTCACTTCAAAATGTGGGTGTGGGTTTTTTTGTTGTTGTTGTTTTGTTTTGTTTAGACAGAATCCCACTCTTTTGCTACAGGCTAGCATGTCATTGGCATCAGCCTAACTCATCACAACCTCCAACTCATGGATTCAAGCAATCCTCCCGCCTCAGCCTCTCAGAGTGCTAGGTGTACAGGTGTGAGCCACTGCACCCGGCCTGTCTACAAATATAGTTTTAAAATTAGCTAAATGTATCATGCACCTGTAATCCCAGCAACTCTGGAGGCTGAGGCAGAAGGATTGCTTGAGCACAGGAATTCAACGCTACAGTAAGCAATGCTCTCCAACCTGGGTGACAGAGTGAGACTCTGTCACTGAAAGGAGAAAGGAAAAGAAGAGAAAAGACTGAGAAGAAGCCAGTATAGCTAGGGTTTAGTGAGACAGTGGGCAATTGGAGATGCTGGCAGGTATAGAAAGAGCCATTTAAACCCTGACATAGATACAGATACGTTGCAAAATACAATGGGAAATAAGCCATTGGCAGTTTTTAAACAGGCAACTAACACGATTGGATTGATTTTTTATTTTTCTTTTTAGAGACAGAGTCTCACTTTATCTCCCCCAGTAAAGTGCCGTGGCATCATACTTCACAGCAACCTCCATCTCCTGGGCTTAGGTGATTTTCTTGCCTCAGCCTCCCAAGTAGCTGGGACTACAGGCATCCGCCACAACACCCGGCTATTTTTTTGTTGCAGTTTGGCCCGGCCGGGTTCAAACCGGCTACCCTAGGTACATGGGGCCGGTGCCCCGCCCACTGAGCCACAGGCGCCGCCCTGGATTGATATTTTTTTAAAGGCTGCAAGGTGGAAATTGGTGGTTGCTCATCCCTATAATCCTTGCACTCTGGGAGGCTGAGGCGGGTGGATCACTTGAGCTCAGGAGTTCAACAGCAGCCTGAGCAAGGGCAAAACCCCAGTCTCTATTTTAAAAAAGTAGAAACATTAGCAGGCATTGTGGTGGGACCCTGTAGTTTCAGCTACTTGGGAGGCTGAGGCAAGAGGAGCTCTTGAACCCAATAATTTGAAATTGCTCTGAGATATGGTGCCACAGCAGTCTACCAAGGACTGTTTCCAAAAAAAAAAAAAAGATTTGTCTGGCTGCTTTGAGAATAGACTGTCTGAGACTGAAGCTAAGACAGAGAAATCATTAAGGAGGCTATTACAGTCATCTAGGTGAGAAGTGATAGTTAAAAGGTAACAGTGGAGAGAAGTGGACAGATTCAAGATATATTTCAGGGCAGAAGCTACGGGACTTAGGAATGAATTGGATTTGGGAGGTGGTGAGGGACAGGAAGCAATTGTGGTCAGTGTACCCAGCTGTGTGTATGGTAGTATCATTTCCAGCAAAAGGGAAGATTAGAAGGACAGATTTCAGAGACAAAACCAAGAGTTTTGTTAGGATATGTTAAGTTCTAAATGCCTAGGGCATCCAGGAGCTGACATGTCTGCAGCGGGGTCTGTTTTATACATCTCTTAGAGGAGACGTCTGGGATAAAGATAGAGTTTTGTGGGGGAATAACAGTAGATATGTGGTATTTACTGCCCTGAGATTGGATATGACAGCGTTTCTCAACCTGTGGGTCCCAACCCACAGGAACTATATTAAAGGGCCGCGGCATTAGGAAGGTTGAGAACCACTGGGATATGACCTTGGAAGCCTAGAATGAGAAGACAGTAGTGCCTCTTCTTGAGTCAGGAGGGACTGCAACCAACAAAGGTCCAGTCAAGGAGGAGATGCCTGCAAGACAGTCCAAAGAAGACAGAGTAGTTTCACTGAAGCCTAGAGAAGAACATAGTGTCATTGGCTACTAAGAGACAAAAGTGAGGATGTTTCCTGAACTGTCCCGAGTGTCTACCCTGTAAAAACTTGCCCCTTTCCACTTGCTGAGTTTTCCTCCTCCATGTGTCTTTGGCAGCAGCAATTGGGCATGCCCCTAAGGGGCACTTCCACCCTCGGTAGTGAGCCACAGGTGACGCCCTAATTTTTTTTTTTTTATTTTGACATAGAATCTCACTATGTCACTCTAGTAGAGTGCTGTGGCATCATAGCTTACAGCAACCTCAAACTCTTGGGCTCCAGCGATTCTCTTGCCTCAGACTCCCAAGTAGCTGGGACTACAAGCGCCCACCACAATGCCTGGCTATTTTTGTTGTTGTTGTTGCAGTTGTCATTGTTACTTAGCTGGCTAGAGCCAGTTCAAACCCACCAGCCTCAGTGCATGTGGCCGGCGCCATAACCACTGTGCTACGGGCACCGAGCCAGAACTTCATTTATTTTTTATTTTTTTTTTGCAGTTTTTGGCCAGGGCTGGATTTGAACCCTCCACCTCCGGCATATGGGGCCAGCACCCTACTCCTTTCAGCCACAGGCTCACCCAAACTTCATTAATTTTATGGCTGGATAATATTCTCTTCTATGTGTATAGCACATTTTGCTTACCCATTCATCTGTGGATGTACATTTGGATTGTTTCCACCTGTCTTAGTCTGTTTTGTGCTGCTATAACAAAATACTGTACCTGAGACTAGGTAATTTATAAAGAACACAAATTTATTTCTTACAATTCAGGAGGCTGAGAAATGCAAGATGAAGGTGCTGGCAGGTTGGGTTGTCTCTGCACTGGCGAATGAGGGCTGTGTTCTGCTTCCAGGATAACACCTTGATGCTACATCCTCCCAATAAGAGGAATGTCGTATCCTCACACCAGAAGGCAAAGGACAAGAGAGAACATGAAGCCCCTTTTATAGAGTCCTTAATCCCATTAATGAGGGCGGAGCTCTCATGGTCTAATCACCTTTTAAAGGCCTCATCTCTTAATACTATCACATTGGCCATTAAGTTTCAACAACTGAATTTTGGAGGAGACACATTTGAACCATAGCTCTACCTTTTGGCTATGGTAAATAATGCTGCTATCAACATTGGTGTACAAGTGTCTGAGTTCTTGCTTTCAATTTTTTTTTTAATTAATAGATTAAAACAACATTTATTATCTTTTTTTTTTTTTTCTAGAAGCAGAATCTCACTCTGTCATCCTGGGTAGAATGCCATGGCGTCATAGCTCACAGCAACCTCAAACTCCTGAGTTCCAGTGATCCTCTTGCCTCAGCCTACAGGCGCCTGCCAAAACGCCCAGTTAGTTTTTCTATTTTTAGTAAAGACAGGGCCTGGCTCTTGCTTAAGCTGAGCTCCTGAGCTTAGGTGATCCACCCGCCTCAGCCTCCCGGAGTGTCAGGATTACAGTCGTGAGCCACTGTGCCAGGCCAGCATTTATTTTCTTGTACTTCTGGAAGCCAGAAGTCCTAAAATCAAGGTGTTGGTAGGGAAGGGCATGTTCTTTTCTGAAAGCTGTAGGGTAGAATCTATTTTCTTGATTTCTTCAGTATCTAGACTGCCCAGATCCCTTGGCTTATGTCTCCTTTCTCCATCTTTCAGACCAACAAGGGAAGCATCTTCAATGCTCATGCTCTCTCTCTCTATCCTTTTCTCTCTCTCTTTCTCACCTCTGCTTCTATCATCACATTTTCTTCCCCGTTCCTTTGGATTTATACCTAGGAGTAGAAATGCTGGATCATATGGTGATTCTATGTTTAACTTTTTTTTAATAGAGTCTTGCTATGTGCCCAGGCTGGACTCAATCTCCTGGGCTCAAGCCACCCTCCCACCTCAGCCTCCTGAGTAGATGGCACTACAGATGCATGCCACTATGCCTGGCAGTCTTATACATGTCATCTTTTGAGGAACTGCCAAACTGTGGTTGTGCCAGTTTATATTTCCATCAGCAGTGCATGAGGGTTCCACTTTCTCCACATCCTAACCAGTACTTATTTCCTATATTTTTGGTTTTGTTTTGTATCAGCCATCCTACTGGAGTCTCTTTGTGGGATTTCATTTGCATTTTGCTAATGACTAATGATGGGCGTCTTTTCCTGTGTTTATGGGGCCATTTGTATATTTTCTTCAGAAAAATGTCAGTTCAAGTTCTTTTCTTATTTTTGAATTGGCTTGTTTGGATTCTGTTGTTGGATTGTAGGAGTTCTTTATATATTCTGCACATTAACTCCTTATCAGGCATATGATTTACAGATATTTTCCCCCATTCTTTTTTTTTTTTTTTTTTTTTTTGGTAGGGACAGAGTCTCACTTTGTTGCCCTTGGTAGAGTGCTGTGGCATCACAGCTAACAGCAACCTCTAACTCCTGGGCTTAGGCGATTATTTTGCCTCAGCCTCCCCAGTAGCTGGGACCACAGGTCCTCGCCACAATGCCCGGCTATTTTTTGTTGCAGTTTGGCTGGGCGGGGTTTGAACCCATCACCCTTGTTATGTGGGGCCGGTGCCCTACCCACTGAGCCACAGGCGCCACCCTTTTCTCCCATTCTGTAGGTTGTCTTTTCATTCTCTTCACAGTGTCCTTTGATGCACAAAGGGTTTTAATTTAACTGAAATCCAATTTATCTAAATTTTTTTTTTGCCTGTGCTTTTGATGTCATACGTAAGAAACCATTGCCAAATCTAAGATCATGAAGATGGAATAAACTTTGAGATGAGAACCCACAGAGCTGGCTGAGGAACTAGAGCTGGTATGAGCAATAGGCAGGAATCAAAGATGCGTCCTAGGTTTTTAGCATAAGCAACTGAGTGAACAGCGATGAAATTTACTAAGATGGGAAAAATAGTAGAGAAACAGATCTGGAAGGAAAAAGCAAGGCTTCTGTTTTGGCAATGATGATTTTGAGTTGAGTGGGCAGTTAGAAATATATGCCTGGATACAGAGAGTAGCAGTCAGGGCTGAAGGTATAATTAGAAGTTATGTCTTTTTAAATGGTTTTAAAAGCCACAAGATCACCTGGGGAGTGGGTGAAGAGAAGAGTTCTTTCTTGGTCTGTTTTCTTCTGCTGTAGCAAATGCCACAGATGGGGGTCGGTTAGAAATAGTAGAATTTTATTTGGTTCACAATTCTTAAGGCTGGGAAGTCCAAGAGCATGATGCCAACATCTGGCAAGGGTCATCTCAAGGCAGAAAGTGTGATGTGTTGAGAGAGGATGTAAGAGATAGAGAGAAAAGGGGGCCTGATTCCCGTGATAACAGCATTAGTCCTTTCACAAACACATAGCCATCATCTGATTACCTCTTAAAAGTCCTACCTCTTTTTTTTTTTTTTTTGAGACAGAGCCTCAGGCTATCCCCCTGGGTAGAGTGCTATGGTGTCACATCTCACAGCAACCTCTAACTCCTGAGCTTAAGTGATTCTCTTGCCTCAGCCTCCCAAGTAGCTGGGACTACAGGCACCTGCCACAATGGCAAGTTATTTTTTGGTTGTAGTTATTATTTGGCAGGCCCAGGCTGGATTCGAACCCGTCAGCTCTGGTGCATGTGGCTGGCACCTTAGCTGCTTGAGCTACAGGCACCACCAAAAAGTCCTACCTCTTAATACCATGAGGATGGCAATGAAATTTTTTTGGGTAGAGTGCTGTGGTGTCACTGCTCACAGCAACCTCAAACTCTTGGGCTTATGCGAGTCTCTTGCCTCAGCCTCCCAAGAAGCTGGGACTACAGGTGACTGCCACAACACCCGGCTATTTTTTGTTGTTGCAGTTGTCACTGTTGTTTTAGCTGGCTCAGGCTGGATTCAAACCCTCCAGCCTCCAGGTATGTGGCCATTGCCCTGCCAACTGAGCTATGGGCACTGCCCAGATGGCAATGAAATGTTAACATGAGTTTTGGAGAGGACATTTAAACCATAATAAGTGCAAAATAGACCTGGATCTCCAAACATTAGGAGGTTGGGAAATGAGGATAAGGGTGGCAGAGGAGAGGGTAATAATTCAGCACATTAAGACAGAAAGTCATGGCTCGGAGCCTGTAGCTCAAGTGGCTGAGGTGCCAGCCATATACACCGGAGCTGACAGGTTCAAATCCAGCCTGGGCCTGCCAAACAACAATAACAACTACAACCAAAAAATAGCCAGGTGTTGTGGCAGGAGCCTGTAGTCCCAGCTACTTGGGAGGCTGAGGCAAGAGAATCGCTTAAGCCCAAGAGTTGTGAGTTAAGCTGTGAGCTGTGACACCACAGCACTCTACCCAGGGTGACAGTTTGAGGCTCTGTCTCAAAAAAAGAAAGAAAGAAAGAAAAAGACAGTGAGGTAGGAAGAAAATTAGGATACTTTTGAATCTCAGAAGCCAAATGAAGAAAGGGCTTCAAGATTGGCTGTGTGGCTGCATAAGACTACTTCTTCTGGGCGGTGCCTGTGGCTCAGTGGGTAGGACGCCAGCCCCATATACACATATACCGAAGGTGGCAGGTTCAAACCTGGCCCCAGCCAAACTGCAACAACAACAACAAAATAGCCAGGCGTTGTGGCAGGCGCCTGTAGTCCCAGCTGCCCAGGAGGCTGAGGCAAGAGAATTGCCTAAGCCCGGGAGTTGGAGGTTGCTGTAAGCTGTGATGCCAAGGCACTCTACCGAGGAATAAAGTGAAACTCTGTCTCTACAAAAACAAAAAAAAAGACGACTTCGGAGCAGTGTGAAGAAGGGGAGGCGAGAACGAACCCCGGACCGACCAAAGCTCGCGGGTCGCTGCATCCCCGCGTACAGCGCCTACGTCCCGCCGCCGTTGCCACCATGCCCAAGAGAAAGGCTGAAGGGGAAGCTAAAGGAGATAAAGCCAAGGCCAAGGACGAACCACAGAGAAGATCCGCAAGGTTGTCTGCTAAACCTGCTCCTCCAAAGCCAGAGCCCAAGCCTAAAAAGGCCCCTGCAAAGAAGGGAGAGAAGGTACCCAAAGGGAAAAAGGGAAAAGCTGACGCTGGCAAG
>CAUYPK010125682.1:0-65472 GCA_963574355.1 Loris lydekkerianus
TAAACCATCAAAAACCACATGGGAGCTGACACCCAGTTCTTCCGCCATCCCACGCACCGTTTGTGATGGGTCAGTCTCCACCAGGGTCCTCAAATCCTCGTCCTGGATTACTCTAGATCGACCACTTTGGGGCTCATCTTCAAGGCTAAAATTTCCGGAACGAAATTTCGCAAACCAACGTCGAACAGTGCGTTCATTAACACTATCATTGCCAAATGCCTGGTTAATTTTTCGGTCTGTTTCGGCAGTGCTTTGGTTCAATTTGAATTCGCAGAGAAAAATTGGCCGAAAATCACTTAAAGACATCATATAGTAATAGGCCGAAAATAAAAAAAATTAAAAGTAGAAAAAAATGAACAGCATCAATGTATAGAGTACAAAATTCTCCATCAATCAGTATATACCACGACACAGTAGAATAAATATTGAGACATGGAGCTACAAAAACACATGACATTAAAACGGACACAACGTTTGAAACAACCTAATAATTTCCATGAACTGAGTCCTCATAATGGCTGTGTGAATTTTTGCATTCACTTCCTTACTCTGGTCACTACTGCCGCTGTCCCTCCCCCCTCCAGATCTAGGGCCTCACTCTCACTTAGTTATGATGCACAAGGAACTCTTGGTCTCTTTCTTCCAGAGTTCCTCCCTCTAGCCCTTCCATCAGTTCCTGGGACTACCCCTGGAAGAAAGAAGGTAGCTGTCTGCAGGGTTTGCAGCACCAGCTCTCTCCTGGGTCAAGAAAGGCGCAAGTCTTGGGCTAGTTCCCCTTGTAAACAGACGGCAGTGACACGCAGGTATTCGGTTCCCATCGTGATCTTTTGCCCTCGTTAACATGTTCCCATGTCTTCTTATCGAATACAGATAAACACAAGTGGTGGGCCAGATGTCCTACTGCTTTTGAATCTTCTCACTGTGTTGCCTCAGAGATGTTTAGCAGTAATGCTTAATTAGCTCGTAGAATTTATTTACTTGGAAAATTTACTGAGATGTTGTCAGGCAAAAAGGCTCTCTCCTTGGCTTTTTTGGGTGCAAATTGCCCGCAGCTGTTGGGAAGGCATTCTCCAGGAATACAGGCTCCTGTGTTCCCCACTCCTAAGCAGAAAGCACCCACTACCTTCTGAGACCATGCCACTCACTGCTGCGCTGATGCTACTTTTGATCTGGAAAACTCCTTTGCTTTCATATCCCTGTGCAGCTAGTTTCTGAAGAAATCAAGTGCCCTGATACAGAATGGAACACACTGGCAAAGCTCCACTGGAATGTCATGTGTTGGTTGGGGGTAGGAGGAAGGGAAGGAGGGAGGTATTTAGCCCAGCTGTGAGAAAAAGTCAGTGTCAGGCTTAAAGGATAATGGATCAGACATTTTGATGTTTAACTATTAGGAGTTGCACTCACTCCGATGAGTCACCTGGGTGTGGAAGGTCCAGGTGGCTGTAGTTCTGGGGAACTGTCCTCCTTTTAGACACCACTCTCTTCCCCCAGATCTGGCCACCAGAATGACATACCCCCTGTTTCAAGCTGAAGTGGAGGGTAGTGACGTTTATCATATCTTAGCAAGTCACTGTTTCCCAAATTCCTGTCATTTCTACACCCCCTGTAGTAGTTGAGGTGGCAGCAGCTCAGGGGAGAATTAAACCTAGTTGTCTAACTCCTGTCCTTATGATTTAGGCATTAGCAGTCAGCCTACACCCACCCCACCCCTTTCTGCATTTTGCCTGGAATTCAGTGTCACGGGGGGCTGAGTGCTGCTGCCTATCCAAGTCAGAAAAGCCAGGGTACAAATGGCTGCATGCTCTCAACATGAGGGTTGTGTGCACGTGCACTGATGTGCCCACACCTATAGCCACATGTGCACGTGTGGGTCAGCAGGCCTGAGGGGGGAGTTCTGATTCAGCAGCTCTGGATTTCAATGTGGGCTCCGGCACTGCCCCAGCAGTATGACCCTGGGGAAGCTGCTCAATCCTCCCATCTGCAGAATGGCAATAGTGCCACCCACTATACTGTGACAGGGATTAAATGAGATGATGCGCATACGGTGTTTATTCCATAGTACTGATTAAACGTGACCTATACCTAGTTATTACCTAATCTGCCCTGCCAAGGCAAAGCACAGCCCAGCACAGACCACTTCTCCTGAGACAGCAGCCAAGGTGTTCCCAGGCTGCCTGGGGACGTAGGTTCTTCCCACTTACTTCACTGTCCATGTTAGTAGTCTGTGAACCCATTACCCTGGAGAAGAGAAGGTAGCTAGAGCAGCCCAGGGTATCAGGACGTAATTGAACAATAGTCTACCTGATCACTCAAAAGAACCCCTCTGAAAATCTAAGACTTCTGTTGACAGGGAAGAATCCAAGATATAGAGGTGAAATTCAGATTTAATTAGTAAAAGAGATGCCTTATATTTCGGTGCTGTTTGGTTTTCTTTACTAACCTCCCTTCTTAGTGCTTCTTGAGTTTCTGACTGAAGAATAATTTAGCCTCCTGTACTTGTCTATAGTATTAACAGGAAAATGGACTGCTTGTCTTTGCTGGGAATCACATACTGATCTTGTACCTACAACCTTCCCACTGTGCAGTATTTAAATTCTCTCAGGCAGAGCACTCACAGTGAGTTTACTGCTTAGTCAGACTAAATACACCAATGAGATGGTCTGTCAAATCATTACCTATAAACCAACAAATTCTCAGTTCAGTTGGCATTAGAGCAAAGTCAAATGGTGCTCAAACTATTCAAAAAAAGGGTGTATGTGGCACATAAATTATTGTGAAAACTTAAATGCAGATCAAGGCTAATATAAATTTGCTTATTAACCTAAAAAAGTTACCGTATATACTCGAGTATAAGCCAAGTTTTTTCGGCACAAAATTTGTGCCGAAAAACCCGAACTCGGCACAAATTTTGTGCCCCAAAACTCGGCTTATACTTGAGGATATACGGTATCACCAAAGCTCTTTATGCTGGCACCACGGTTCAAGTTCCTATGTGGGAAGTTTTTCTCTTGACTTGAACTGTCAGGGCTATGTGAGGTCACTCAGTAGTCACATTTCTCTGCAAGCACAGCCCCGTCTGGGGCCCAAGTCAATAAATATGAGACTGTATCTCCTGGAGTAAGTGGCACTGTGGGTGACAGTGAGGAGGGTTCACTACCCCTGGTCATAGGAGTGACAGCACACCTTCCAGCAGGTGCTTGAGCTGAAGGACAAACCTACCAGCAAAGCACACATGCTCTCATGAGATCACTTGTTTGTCCTGAATACACAGAATTCAGGGTCCACTCCCCAAATCAAATGAAGTCCTAATTGTGGGCAGTGAAAGCAAGTGAAGAAAATCACTGAACACATGGATGGAACTCACAAGTATCTTTCCCTGATTCAATGAAGAATGAAAATGTCAACCAGGAGAATTAGAGATTTCAAATTAAAGAAAGAGGAAGATTTAGGGATTTTCCACAGTTAGTAGTAATCAGGGTCAAGATGCCCACCCTAACCTTTCTTAGCAGCAATGCACTTGTAGCCAGCGTGTCTTACAGTCTTGGAACCATAGGAAATGATGCTTCTGTCGGCTGTCAGCCTGCAGCCCCTGCTTCCTGGCTGTCTGTGCTCTAGGCCATTCATCAATTGTTCTATCACCTGCTACCTCCCTCCATGAGTGCCTGCCAACCTGCCACGTTGCTTATATTCATCTCATTTACACTACCTAACAGATGTGGGAGGTGGTATTAACCTCAGTGTACAGACAGGAAACTCAAGTCAGCAAAGTCCTGTCACTTGCCAGGGTCTCACCAGCTGGGAAGAAACAGATGATTGTAACTTTGGATCTTCTGCCTCTAATTCTTGAGCAGTGATGACTTCATGGTAAACATCAGACAGGCCCTGGCTTTGCCAGGGATAGTCCTATCTCCAGTGGAAGGAGAGTGGGGATGTTCAGAAGGATCGTCCACTACATTTAGACATAATTACTTTGTGGGTGAACAGCTGTTTGTGACGTTCTCAACTGTGAGACAGAGCTTCTTCACAGGTTTCTTCCTTCCCTCCAGGGATGGCAAGAAACGCACTGTGCCCATTTATAGAGGAAAGGGGTCCTGCCACCTTGACTGTAGGCCAGTCCAGTAGGAATTAGGAAAGTTGACATCCAGTAGGGCTGTGTTTTCATATGGTCAGTGAGCAGAGGAGGTAATCCACCACTGGGACAT
Organism: Loris lydekkerianus; assembly: GCA_963574355.1. Classification (NCBI taxonomy): domain Eukaryota; kingdom Metazoa; phylum Chordata; class Mammalia; order Primates; family Lorisidae; genus Loris; species Loris lydekkerianus. The sequence goes on from CAUYPK010125682.1 coordinate 4,203, forward strand.
GGTCCAGACAGGGAGACCTGTGCCCTGCATACAGTCACTCTGCTCAGCCCTCTCATTAGTGACAGTTGACGTCAGGGGGCATTCTCTGAAAGTCAAAGTGGGTTTCTGAGATCCCTTCTCAATACGGTGCCCCAAGTAGAGTTTACTAACCAGAGTTGGTTGAGATGAAAACCTGTTTTCCCTCTCTGCTGTCATTCTGCAAGGAGCTGCTCCCAGGGCAACTGGGTAGCTCCTCCACTGTCCAAGTGGCCTCCTGAGGCCTTTTCCGCTGGTGGGTGGCCTTTTGGCAGTTGTTACTTCACAAGTCTTTGGGAGTCTCCGGAATCTTCATCAATGGGCTAAGGAGAGCTGCAGAAGAATTAAGCACCCCCAGTCTTCTGTCATTAGGCAAGAGGTGGTTTCCTGAGGCTCACATGCCCCCAACACAGCCTGCTCAGAGATGTCCTTGGGGACATGAGGCTAAGGAAAGGGTAGCGAGCCCTCCAGGCTGCTTTCCCTGCCTTCTCAGACACTGCCCATTAGCCACTCCTTCTCTCCCCTCCGCAACAGAGTAATTGCAGCCTCCTGGGGTTGGCTTATCTAAGACATCAACTTGTTCCTCCTGGGTAGGCTGCCCCACCCAGGGGGGAGGCTTGTGGGGAACTCATCTCTTGGCAGCAGCTGCTTCCAAAGCACATGACTGAGTCAGGTCCACAGTGTGGGCTGGTGGCCTCTGCACTGCAGCTCTGGTGTCCCATGAGGCTCAAGCCCTGAATGATTTAGCTGAGAGCCCCCAGTTCCCATCTGCTGTGGCTAATGCTCTCTTAGGAGTCCCCAGCAGGGATTCATGTGGTTTCAAGACAAAACACCACTGAACTGTGTTGGCAGAAAGGCACAGCCTTTCAGCTGGTGGATCTAATACTTCTCTGAGCCATTGGTTATCACCCAAAACATGAGACTCCTCAGCAACCTTGACATTCACGGTTAAGAACTGTTTGATGCTACAGATTTTTAGGCTTTCTGACAAGACGTCTCATACAATCAAAGAATGACGTGGCTGGGGAAGGCGCACCAATGCTCAGGTTCTCAGAGCAGCACGGTGCAGTGGGCTCTGCTCTGCCGGCTTGGGTGGCAGGCCAGAGGTCAGTCTGGCTCGTAATCCTCATCAAGTGACTGCTCACAAGACTCCTTTAAGTCTTCTTGATTCAGACAGAAGCCCAAAAGCACACCAGAATTTTCTGTGACCGGAAAGTAAGGTGATTAACAGAAAACTTCAAAACTGGCTCCTGGAAGATTTAAAGATAGAGCCTATTCAAATTCTTCAGGAAGAAGAGAACAAAGTGACGGGAGAAAAGGGACATAGGACAAGGGTGAAAAGTACAGGTCTTCTCTGGCCATTAAGGCACTGAACAGAGGTCATCGTGTGTCCATGCAGATGGGTTTGAGTCAGCATAAATAACGATTAAATAGCACTTAACTTGCCATCAACAACTGGAAGAAAGAAAGGGTTTGAGGACTTTTCAGTTAATGTGCGTGACCCTGGAAACCTCACCTGTGAACATGTGCACTGGAATTTCTTATCTCCTTATAAACAGGAGTCTGCTCCCACCTGGCCCAGTATTACCTGTGCCCTCCAGGTTAGAGTCAGACAAGGCTGGATTTGAATCCTGGCTCGGCTCCTTCTGAGCTTTCCCCTGGAAAGTCACTCACTACGCAGCCTGCCTGTCGTTGTGAAAAGGGATACACCCTCATTCTGGAACTTGGGTCTTCTCCCCCTTCTGTGTTCATTTTTTTCTCTCTGCTAATCTACAACCCTTGTCTCTTTATCCTTCTCTTATTCAAAACTCTTTTCAAAAATTGCCTCTGCTGTGAATCCACATTCATTTCTCCTCACCCCAAAAATTCCCCCCTCCTTTTTCACCGAGGGTAAGTTTAATTTTATTAGATGTGGAAGAACTTCACAAACTGAAGAGGGCTGCGTGCATATGAAAGGATCAGAAACATTTCTCCTCATCATTCACATAACTAGATCGGATAGTAATTTTTTAAATTGGCATCTGTTTTGTCTCTCCTGTTAGACTCTTACTACTGAAGGGTGATTCATGGGCCAGCAGCTTCGGCATCCCCCCCTGGAAGGCTGTCGGAAATGCAGAATCTCAAGTCCTGGCAGTGACTGCTGAGTCAGAATTTGAATTTTAACAAGCTCTTCCAGATGATTCATATGTGCATTACAATTTCAGAAGCAGGGAATTAGACTCAAAGGTCCTCAAGGGTACAGACAGCACAGGTCTCCCCAGAAAGGCCTCGTGATACGGGTGTTTGGGAAACGTCACCATGTGATGGTTGCCCTGCTGGCAATAAAACTGAAAGCCTGCGTCTAGGCCTACCAGTGAAGATAGTTACCTAAAAAGACCTGACCTCAAGCATCTTAACATAAAAACTTGAAAATGACATCTGTGTGAAAAAGCAGGGGCAGGCTCATTTAGGATAACTTATTATCAGGAAACTGGAAGCTGATTCAGTGAATTGGGTAGTCTTAGCAGCTAATGGTTTTCCTTCTCCCCAGAGTGAGTCGGTGTAAGCCACAAAGGCTCCTTAGATTTCACAGCTGGTGGAGCCTCCCTTTGCTCTATGCTTCTGAGCATTTTAATGAAGTTGAGAAAGCACAGGTCTGAAGCACAGCTGGCCTGGGACTCCCGCAGCACACATCTAGTGGCTCCACAAGGCCCCACAGGGTTAGAGGTCTCTAAAAACCCGAAGCAGCTTCTCCGCTTCCTGGGACATGGCAGTCCATACTTCCCATCAGCAGGAAGGTTAAACTGGGACTCAAATTCCTCCATCACATGCCCCTTCCTGATGATTAGCAAAGCATTGCCCAGAAAGGGTAGGCCGGGGCCAAACACACGCTGAATGACAAAGGGCGATCATTTTGTTTTTAAGACATCTCTTAGAGACTTGGAGAGGGGAAAATAACAAGCCTCAAGAAGAGAGGCAGATTAACAAAGAGACGGGAATTCAGGCTGTGGAGTCTGATTGAGGTTAAAATCCCAGCCCCACTACATGGTCATGGATTAGCCTCGGTGAGGCTCAGTGCATCCTCCCTTAACAGGCTGACACCACCTGTCTGATGGGGCTGAGGATTCCTTGAGATAACACATAATTCGCAGAGCGTAGTACCTCATCTGAGAGAAGGGCTACACCAACATCAGATGTGGTTTTTGTGCAGTGCAGCTCCCCCATGGACTGCTAGGACCATGATCAGACCAGAGACGGCCGGGCCTCCCAGGGACCTTCGCACTCACCTTGATCATTTCTGCCACATAACTCTCGGGCCCGGTGTATTCTGTGGAGTCCTTTACTTTCACCAGGACAATGAAACACAGATAGTGCCACATGTTATGTTCTTCCTTGATGTGCTCTTCAAAGGTGACAGTCTTGTTGTCAAACTTGTCTCTTTCCAAGCCTAAAAAAGAGACAGAAAGCCCCCAGCCCCAACTGCGCAGTCAAGACACAGAAAAACCCATCACAGAACCGTCAACAAAAAGGAGGCTGCTGTCTCCTATCTTTACAAGGACTTGGATTCCATTAGCCTTATAAATGCATTCACTTTCCCATTACAGCAGGAAAACACGGCTGTGAACCAGACAGACTCGAGTCTGAATGCCACCTGTGTCACTTACCAGTGGCTGCTTAAGCTGCAGATGCCTTAGTAGCATTGCTGGTGAGTGGGAAGACAGCTACCTAGGCTGCAGAAGTGTTCACGGTTAAATGATAACATGTGACACACGTGAGTACAGCAGGCAGCCAGTGAAGGCGAGGTCCCCACACCCAGGTAATGCCAAATGCAGACATGTTAAAAAGTTTTGTTTTGAGGAAAAAGAATAAAATCAAAAAGAACTTAAATTTTGAGCTCTAGCTGGTAAGTTTATATTTTGATAAGGTCTGGGTGAGCAATTCTGGAACTAGTTTCTATGTATTCTAGGATTGAGCAAATAAATAAATATTATTGTAGATAATGGGAGCCAGATTCCTCACTGCAAAGAAGGGAGCACAAACGTGGAACGGGAGAAAGAAAGAATAATCCTGTAATGTTGAATTGTAATTAAAGGTGTCAGTACGAACTTACCTTTTTTTTCGTAAGTATAGCAGAAACTTTATAGCTGACCACCTCTCTACATTGACCATCTCCTTATGTTGACCTAATTTTCATAGGCTGGACACACACCACATCTACCTACCAGTACAGTAGGCCTACTTCCTCTTGTTGACCACCTATGCACGTTGGCCAGTTTGTTACAGTCCCTTGGGTGGTCAACTTATAAAGGTCCTATTGTACATTAAAACAGACATGGATGTGTGTAAATATACACGCATGTGTACACATACGCCTGTCATCTAGATCTGCATCCTAGCAGCCCCGATAGGAATGAGCACAACTAGTCCCCAGATCTTGGCTTGTAAGTACCACTCTCCACTAAAAACAGTCAAAGGTCTTTAAAGAAGTGGCTGATGACAGCCCTGGGTCAGGAAAGGAACAGTGTGAGTCTGAGCCTAGAATATCTTATGGTGCCAAAAAAAAGTAAGAAAGTAGAAAGAAAATGATAATGATAAGACTACACACAGAAGCCAGCTTGAAGGGCTCCCACTGGCCAAATCTGGAGCAATCTGAGCATCAAATAAATAATTATGGCAGAAGATGATCGTCCACTGGGTAAAATAAAAACCCATGAGTCCACGTTGTTACAAATGCAAACATACATGGGGAGAAGAAACATTCTTTCTTAAAATGAAAAGCCAATTCACTAATGAGGAAAGAATAACAAAGATACCATCATTTGGCAAGCATTACGATATTAATAATAGATTTAGGCAAGAATCATGAATGGATGCTGAAATTAGTGGTTGAAAATTTAATATAAACACAGGATATTTATAAAATGTCAAAGTGTCTCCCCAGGAAGAGCAGCGTTGTAGGGGAGAAACCTAAGCAACTGCCACCTTAATACCCCCAGTTATAAGGTGACTTAGCGTCATGTGTCCCCTGATAGGATGCAGTGAGAAGATGCAACAACATGTCTTTGATATTCCTCTAAAAAATCATACCCTCAAATATGACCACGAGGAAATATCAGCCAAACCTAAATCAAGGGACATTTTACAAAATAACTGACCTATTAAAAACTGTCCGCAGAGGCTAATCAGGCATGATGACTGAATAAATGCTGCTCATACACTGGGATTTACAGAGGACATTACTGGAATGAAGGGTGAGATCTGAATAATGCCTATAGATTAGAAACTAGTATTACATGTTTTAATTTCCTAATTTTGATGTTTCTGTTGCATATGAGAAACTGATCTTGTTTATAGGAAACAGACATGAAAATATTTAAGGATAAGAGGGCATTGTGTCAGCAACTTACACTCAAACTATCTAGAAAAATAGTCTATGTGTATAAAGCAGATGAAATACAATATTAATATTTGGGGAAGCTGAGTGAAGAGTACATAGAAGTTCTTACGATTTTTCTGTAACTCCGAAATTATGTCAAAACAAAAAGCTTAAAAAGTTTTTAAGGGAACAAAAGGCAAATAATTTCAGCCTTTAAATGGAAAAAGCTCATTTTTTAAGTATCCGTATCAGTAGGAAATTTATATATTTAGTAATTATATTATGAATAATCCTGAAATGACTGCTCAGGCCTAGACTCCTGCATCATTCATTTACATTTACATATCTTTTCCTGTAGTTATGCTGAAAACGACCTCTTTGGGACCCTACGTAACTCTTTTACATTGCAGTTCACTGCTTATCCTCTGGTGCCTACAATGTGCCATGTTCTTTTTTTTTTTTTTTTATTAAATCACAGCTGTGTACATTGATATGATCATAGGGCATCATACACTAGCTTCACAGACCATTTGACACATTTTCATCACAATAGTTAACATAGCCTTCCTGGCATTTTCCCAGCTACCGTGCCAAGACATTCACATTCCACATTTACTAGTTTCACATATACCCTTGTAAGATGCCCCGCAGGTGTAATTCCACCAGTACCCCTCCCTCCACCCCCCTCCCCCCTCCTTCCTCTCCCTTTCCCCCTTTCCCCTATTCTTAGGTTGTAATGTTCTATGCTACAAGGGTCAGCACTCTCTCCTAACTCTCACAATAATGCAGAAAAGCACATATTAACTATACCTGTTTTACAGATGAAGGAAAAAGGTTCAAGAAGCCAAGTGCCTAAACCATAGTCACACACCTAGGAAGCAGCAGAAGCCAATCAGAACCCAGGTCTGACACCCAAGCCCAACCTCTGAACTCCTTCGCCATCACATTTATTCTAAAAGGAATGTTTTTTCTTTTCTTTTCTTTCTTTCTTTCTTTTTTTTTTTTTTGGAGAGAGAGTATCACTCTGTCACCCAGGTTAGGGTGCCGTAGCCTGAGCCTAGGTCACAGCAATCTAAAACTCTTGGGCTCAAGCCATCTTCCTGCCTCAGCCTCCCAAGTAACTGAGACTACAGGTGCCTGCCATAATGCTTGGCTAGTTTTTCTATTTTAAGTAGAGACCAGGTCTCACTCTTGCTCAGGCTGGTCTCGAACTCCTGAGCTCAAGGGATCTACCTGCCTCAGTCTCTCAGAGTGCTAGGATTACAGGCATGAGCCACCATGCCTTGCCTAACAGGAATTTTTTTTTTTTTTTTTACATAAAGGCTGACAGTATCCACAGTGAAGACATCCACAGGCTGGAACTGGGTGAAATAGTTCCATTATTGTCTTCTTAAAATGTGACCAATGGACACTCAGGCAGCCCAACAAAAAAAAGACCACAAGATGCCTTTGTTTTTTAAATTCTGTGCAGTCACACATCTGCTTCCACAAACTTCATTCATTAAAACAAACTGGGCGACTGCTGCACAGAATTCATCGGCACTTCCCAGCAGGTAAGGCTGCTGAGGGAGGAGTGGAGAGGAAGATGCCAGAGGCCCCTCCCAGGAGCATTGGGCGCATACCTGCCCTGTCACACCCTCAGCGTCTCCACGTGCCTCTGCCACCCCGGCCTTTGCTCCCTTGCTGAAGCTGGGCTGCGACACTCACCACAGATAAAGCACGTGGTCTTTAAGATTTCCTCCTTTTTCTGCTTCTCACTCCTCAGGTCGGCAAAAGTGTCAATGATAACCCCAAAAATCAGGTTAAGGACGATGATGATGACCATGAAGAAGAACAAGAGATCATAAATCACTCTAGCTGCAAAGAGGGGCTCCTGGAAAAGAGAGTGGTTGGATCAGCCCAGGTCTGCAGAGCTCAGGGCCCAGTTCCAGTGAGCCCCGTTCTACTTGGGTGGAAGTTACACTGGGCCATAAAACCCCCATCTGTGTCTCTTTGCATACCCTGTGCCTAAAACTATCAATCCTCCACATGTTGTGTGACACACCCAGGATAGGTTCTGGACAGGTGTTCAGATAGGCCAGAGCCAGGCCAGGAGACCCTGCATGATTAAGCCCACTGAGCGTAGAGAAAGCGGCCCCTGAGCAGGCAGCCGGCTTCGCAGCTCCTTAGCGCAGCGCGGGAGGCAGGGAGCCGGGCAAGCCGGCTGCACACAGCGACAGCACGACAGCACCACTCCCCGCTCTTCCTCTGCGTCTTCAGTTTACACTCAACAGCACTGCGTTGTGCTCTCACCACCCACCCCACCCGCCCCTGTGCCCTTCCTTTCCCTCAGGATTAATTTACCTCTTTGGATGGCTTCCTGAGCACATCGCCTACGCCGCCCCCGCTGCGCAGCCCATGACTCAGCACAGTGACAATGCACATCAGCAGAGTCTCACACGTGTGCTCCTTGTCCTGCTCCGTCTCCTCCACCGGGACCAGCTCTGCTAGTGTGGCAGGTGACAACAGAGTTAAGGCGTGAAGGGAAAAGAGATACCGTGGGATTCTGAATTTACGTTTCCTGAATGCCATCTTCTAGCCAATGAGCACAAGGAGGACTAAACTTAAGGGATTAAGAGTCAAGTACTTCCTTTCAAAAGGTAAAGTCATCACGGGCCCTTGTGTTTTCATCACTAACCCCTGCTCATTTCTCAAGCCATGCCAGTATTGCCTTTCCTCTATTAAATCGAAAACAGTCCCTTTTCCTTTTCAGATTTTTAAACTTTAGTCCGAGCTGTGAGTAGTTCATTTGACGTCAGATAAATTGCTTAACTGCCCTGAGTCACAGGCGTCCTGTCTCTCAGAGGAGAGGAAGGCTACTGGACCCACATGCCTCACTGGGCACGTTGTGAGGACTCAATCCAGTTTGACGGCAGGTTTTACAACAGGTCCTCTGGACAAACTGCTTTACATCAGAGGCTGTTCATTCTTACTGGCTTATGGGAGGAAGAACCAGATCCTGCTGGCTGGCTGCCCTGCTTCTTTCTCCAGCTGGGGAGAATGGCCTTGCTAAAACTCGGATCCCATCTTACCACACTCCCTTTTCAACAACCCCCAATCATCCTTTGAAGTTTAACCTCTTCTGCCCGACATGTAAGACCCTTCATAATCTAGCCCTTTGCTTTTATCTCTGGCTTCATTTCTTGTTACTTTCCTTCCTAATCATTCTCTCTCCAAACTTGTTTTATTTTACTTATTTTTAACCTTTAAAGCTTTAAATATGCTATATTGTCTATACCTGGAGTATCTACCCCTTTTCCTCCTTTGCCCAGGAGTCTTCTATTTTAGTTTAGATACCACCTTTGTGATGATGCCTTCACCCTGATATCAGGCTGGGTGCCCAGTCTCTGCACTGCATCCCGATTCCCTGGTTCTGTGGACTCTCTAGTAATCACCTGTTCACCTGCTTGCCTCCCATACGACGTTACTGTCTCTTAAGAGTACAGTGTGGTTGCTAGCAAATAGTGGGTACTCAGCAAAAAGTGGGTGAGTCAAATCAGGTATTTTCTTCACAAGTAGCCTTCTTTTTCCTTTCTCTCTCTCCTTTACCCCAGCCTTTCCCCCTTGCTATAGGCCTTCTGAGCAGTAAACACGCTCTAATCTGCTTCCAACATCATCTAAGCCTCTGGGGGAGTCTCATGCTAGCTTGAGGCTGACAGCTACGAGGTCCTACCTTCTTTGGGTGCAGGAGAGGAACAGTTCTCCCCAGTCTCTACCCTGCACACATCCGAGAACAGGAACTCGCTTGCCAAACTCTCGCTGGATTCTGGGAGAGAGAAGGAATTTTATGATGAACAGTCTGGCAGCATATGGTTAAAATGTTTGAAGTCCCCAATTCATGGCTGATTAAACAATTCTTTACATAAATATCACCCTAGAATCCTGCATAGAAATTCAAAGCAGGGATGCAATTTACACTTTCATGTGGTGATCTGGATGGGATAAAAGCCAAAAATGTCAATTCCTGTAGGCTTACTAGAAATATCGCACTGAAATAGAACCCCTCCAACTTTAAAGACAAACCACTGAAACTCTTAAATACTACGGAACTACAAAACTCCAGCCAGATTTATAGCAAGTCTGCGTGAGCAGCACCGGTGGGCACTGACGGAAATCCAAGGTCCAGACAAGTTAGTTCAAAACAGCAAGGCAGGCACAGCTTGAAGCTGGAGTTACATGTCAAGAATACCGAATTCAGGAAAGAGAAAACAAAGGTTGCCTGGCCCAGTCACTCACAATAATTCTATTAAATAGTTTGTTCCTTTGACTCAGGGGGCCTGGCTACCTGATGAAAAACCAGTAATATTTTACTAAGTGCCAAGTTTTTTCATTGAGTGAAAAGAACACGTGGGTATGTGGTCATTTTATTTAATCTGAGAATTGGAAATCTCTTCCATTCTTGCTATATAAAAATAAGCACAATGTAAAACCTGTATACATACAGTAAAAAAGCCCCAGAGATGGCCACTGCTAGCAGTCTTGGGATATATTAATCTATATTAATTTATAGATACAGGGGGTGCCCAAAATATGTACACATTCTAAGAGATCTTATTGGAATTAACATCGATCATTCCCCCAAAAGGGTATGAATCACAGGTAAAGTGGATGTTCACAGCATGTCTAGCTAGGTATACTTGACTGGCAACTGCCGTTGAAGGAACAACAGTTCCTTCAACTTCCAAAAGTAATACATAGATAACATTGCTTAAAATGTGTGTATATGGGGGGAGGTGGGTTGGGGAAGGTGGGTAGAGGGAGGGGGGTTGGTGGGATTACACCTGTGGTGCATCTTACAAGGGTATATGTGAAACTTAGTAAATGTGGAATGTAAACGTGTTAGCACTATAAATAAGAAAATGCCAGGAAGGCTATGATAACCAGAGTGATGAAAATGTGACACATGGTCTATAAAGCTAGTGTATGATGCCCCATGATCATATCAATGTACACAGCTATGATTTAATAAAAAAAAAAAAATCTGGTAGAATCTGGTTTGTGGCCATAAGTGTATTTGCTGTATAAGAATTCATGAAGCTATACATTCTTTAATGTGATTTTTCTGTATTTGTATTTTATTTCACAATAAAAATATTTTTAAAGAAATGCCTTCTTTCCAGTTCAAGAGCACACCCCCATTCCAGCCATTTTTTATGTTATTATTCCAGGCTTAAGTCTGTCTATAATTTACTATAATAATTCGTATTACTCATAAGTGCTTAGCGCATCCCAAAGACTTTATATGCATTCTCTTATTTCATTCTCACAATGGCTTGATGAGATTGTTTTTGTCTCATTGTACTGACCAGGAAACTAAGATCATAAAAAGAAACACAGAGAAAGGTTACCTAAGTTGCCTGACATAAATAGCTAGCAAGTGATAGATTTAAGACTTGAAACCAGGCTTGATTGCAAAGATTATGCTCTTCATTCATATATTCCATTACTTTCCAGCCTTTCCCACACAGAGCTCTTAGATTATATTGGTAATCTAAGGGCAGCCTGATTTGATGGACAGAGTACTGTATCAATGATGGTGGGAGTAGAATAGTCTGGATAAGCCAGACTTGATATTGGTTTCAGGGAACTTATACCCTAGGGGAAGAGAAATTGCAGCAATTAAATGGAAAATCCTGTTACCTTATTGGCTCCTGCCTCTCAGTCAAGGTAAGTCATGCCATCAAAGAGAATTTAATTGGCATTTGTACCACACTGGGTACCATACAAGGAGAACCACTGACAGTTCGGTGGATTTGAAATGTAAGGCTCAAGAAAGCACCTAATGGCTTCTTAGCACAGTAATGTTTGGGGCGCTTGTGCAGAAAGGAGCAAGGATAAAGGCATGCTAATAAAAGGGAAAGACTGGCCTCAATTAATTTTTATTGTCTCTAAGAAATATGAATTTCCCCTCACCCCTCCCTTCCCATGACACGTGATGACTTCTTAGGTAAACTAAAGAGGAAATCAACAGTGGTATTTGTCTCTTTGAAGTAGTAAAATTTGCTGAGAAGAGCTGTGGGTTATATACAAAAGATCAGAGAGGTAGATTGTCCTCCTTTTGGTATGAGAAGTAAAGTTCCCAAGAGAGGGAGGAGAGCATAGGCCTCAGAGATTAGAAAGGGGATGGAGTTATAGAGGAAAGGTCAGGTAAATGGAGAAGGGAAAGAGGTCTCAAGGGTGAAAATTCCATGGGCTATCCTTTTTCTAAAGGTCCAAATCTGAAAACCTTCTCTTTTTCCATTAAAAAAAAAAAAAGCTGCCAAAGATGGACAGGTCCCAGTCTCTGTTTTTCCCACACTGTTTCTCCTACTCCTTGCTAAGAGATAGCTCCATAAAGAACTTGGTAAATTTTACCTAGTTATTCATTTGGGTGAGATTAGCAGGAAAGACTAGTCCAAGAAGGATCAGACCTCATCAACCCCTTTCATATCTGGGAACTCCCGAGGAGAGAAGGCATAATACCCATACATTTTACCCATATACCATTATACCCATAAATTATACCCATAAATTTACATACCATTATACCCATAAATTTTTTAAAAAAATTTATTTTTTAAAAATAGATATACTACACATTGCTTATGCCTTAGTTTTATCACTTAATGTTAATTGATGAGAATGTCCCAATCTCATAAGTGATTCTTTGAAGATTATCCCTTTTGCAGTAAAATATCCAACTTAGACATGCATCATAACAAATTAAACCATTCCCTTCTTGCATATTTTAGGTTGTGCCTAACTTTTTTCTCTTATAAATAATGTTACAATGAGTATCTTTATACATATACCTTTTTTATCATCTCTGATTACTTTCTTGGTTTGTTTTTCTATGCATGAGGTCACTGGGCTAGGGGAATGACTATTTAAGGGTCTCAAAACCTACTGACAAATAGTTCTCCAAAAAACCTTATTCCTTTGTTCTCTCTGGCAGAGTATGTGAGTACCTGTCACATGATACACGTGATACAACATTCTGGGTGTGATATTCATAGAGAAAAATATTTTATCCAATTAGCCAGGACACATGAACTGATAACCATCTGCCAAGAAGAAATTTGAGAAGTTTGGTTTAAACATGGAAAAGCTGATTTTGCTTGTCACAGATGGGGTACCTGCAGAAAAGGTGGAAAATAATGTATTTCCATCAGAGAGAAGGGTTGTGCGCCCTAGGTTTTATAACTGGTTCCATGAACAAAAATGCTTCTTAGGTTTTAAGTTCCCAAGCCAGTAAGATTTGCTGACTAAAACTGTAACTTTCCATTTCACTGACCCATTCTCTTTTGATTTTTTCCCCCCAGAAATGGTGGTGTCACCTTGCAGCCACAAGATACTTTACAGGCCTTTCACCACCTGGTTGTGTAGAGAAAACAAGACAAAGGACACCCCATGTCAGATTGTGCCCAAAGACCTGCTGAGTAACCTACTCCCCACATTCCACCTGTTCCCAAGACCAATAGAAAGACCGATATTAACTCCTAGCTCATTATATTACTAAAATCTCTGCCATGGGAGGGACTTACCATCTTTTTATCATTCAACATATGTACTACTATACCATGATTTATCATGGCACTTGTGTGCCCTACCCTCTACCCTAGATATTTAATGATGCTCACTCCCTTCATGCTTTCTTTCTAGAATAATTTCTCTAGAAAAACACATTACCATGTCAATTCTGGAGGCAGATTGAAGCAGTCTATTCCTCCCACCTCCCGACTGACAAGTCCTCCACAATAAATCTCCTTTCTTCCTTGAAAAATCCTCATTGTCTCAGTAATTGTCTTTCTGTGTATTGAGCAAGAAGGAAACTCCTTTGTGGGTCTGTTAACAATTCCATGCCTCTTTCAGAAGACTAAGTGCTATGAACTAGGTGTGCTGAGTCCTCTGTGGCTTAATGGAGGGACAGATTAAGATCTCCAATTTTCTTCATGTCCATGCTCTTAACTAGTACTTATTTATGAAATATTCAGAAGAAGAAAAGTAGGGTATAGAATTTTTGTTGTTGTTGTTGTTGTTGTTGTTGTTGTTGTTGTTGTTGTTGTTGAGATAGAGTTTCACTTTATTGCCTGGAATAGGGTGCAACAGAGTGATTATAGCTCACCGCAACCTCATACTACCAGGCTTGAGCCTCTCAAGTAGTTGGGACTACAGGCCTGCACCGCCATACCTGGCTAATTTTTCTGTTTTTAGTAAAGACAGAGTCTCGCTTTTGCTCAGGCTGTTTTTGAACTCCTGACCTCAAGCAATCCTCCTGCCTCAGCCTCCCATAGTGCTAGGATTACAGGCATGAGCCACCATGCCCACCCTTAATATTTTATTTTAAATGACATCAGATGTTTTGATGGTTTAAACTTATTGAAGAACTAAATTAAGAGACTTGGAGCTAAAGGGCTCTAAGATACCCATTCTTCTATGTTCCCCAGTATCATTAAGATTTGGGATTCGTATTGATGTGACAAAATATCTAAACACACTGAGTTTGAAACTGGAGGGATTGAAACAAGGCTGTTGATGACTTGTTCAATGATGTGAAGACATTTAGGTTGAACAGAAGGACATAGAACCTAGATTTTTCATTGCTCAAAATAACAAATTTTAGAGTTATCTGATAGAAATGGAATGACAGTTTCAGAAGAGATTGATAGATTATGATGCCAATGAACCTAAATTTCCAGAATTGTTGTTAAAGAGCAAACCTTACTTGTATTGTATTCAAATATGTATTTCCTCTATTAGTTTTAAGAGTGGGTGATTGATATGAATGTTAACCCGTATCTAATAGTCATAGTATCCTTGAAATTGTACATACTTGTGTATACAAGTACATAACTCCCTGAACTATTATGGCTGTGTAATAAAACACTAGGCCATCATCTTTTCATAAAAATAGGCAAAAGAAAGCTGAATGTTGCAATCAGTGATATAAATCTGGAATTGGAACTCAGATGTTCTAGGCTGTGCATAGTGGCTGATGCCTATAATCCTAGCACTCTGGGTGGCCAAAACTGAATTGCAGGTAAATTGCTTAAGCTCAAGAATTTGAGACTAGCCTGAGCAAGAGTTAGAGCCTGTCTTTACTAAAAATAGAAAAAAAGAAAACTAACCAGGTGTAATGACACATGTCTGTAGTCCCAGCTACTTGGGAGGCTGAGGCAAGATGGCTTGAGCCCAAGATTTTGAGATTGCTGCAAGTTATTATGATGCCACGGCACTCTACCCAGGACCACAGAGTGAGACTCAGTGTACCAAAAAGAAGTAGATGTTCTTTGATTTAATACACACAAAAGTTTTGAAGAATAGTTTAGCCTGAGCCTGATGAAAGCCTACATCCTCCTAAAATAGATGAAGGACAAATATTATACCTAAAATGTATACCATTGTCCTAATCATAAAACATAATTGATTTTGTTTTACAAAACATTCATACTACTTCTTAATTCCATGTTTTTGAATAGCCTAAAGGTTTCATTTTCTATCACTGTATTGAAGAGTATGATATATATAGATAATGTACTATTAAAAGCACCAGGTTTGGAGAGTGGTAAGTCTAGGTATGAATTTTGACTCAATCATCCCGTAAAGTTCTCTTGTTGGCCACTAAGAACCTACATGACCTGGCTAGGCCCGCCTTTCTGATCTCATATCCAACCACATTCCTCCTGACTCATCCTGCTCCAGTCATACAGACCCACTGGCGGTCCCTCAACCCCCTCAAGCCAGTTTCCCCTTCACAGTTTTCATTGTTCCCTCTGCTTAGACTGCTCTTCTCTGGGAACTTCACATCACTTGCTCTCTCCCTTCATTCAGGTCTCTTTTCAAATGTCACTTCCTTAGAGAAACATTCCCCAAGCATTAGACATTCCTTCACATGTTCAGTCACTCTCAATCACATTACTCCACTTTTTTTTCAACTTTACCATCTAAAATCACACATTTTGTTTATTTAGCTGTATTTCCATTTATAAGCTCTATGAGAGCAGGACCCCTATCTATTTTCTGCTCTGCTATATTGCTAGTAGATACAGCAACTTCTGATAGTGTGGAATACTTCACATTTTCAATTAAACATTTTCATAAATGAATGAATAAATGCTATGATAGCTCTTTGCTCAGATATTTGGAAAGAACAAAGAAAGGAGCAGCTAATCTAAACTTGCAGTTAAAACAGAGTTTGGCCAAAGGAGATTTCCAAGAGGAAGGTAAAATGTGAGCTGGGTTTGAAGGACACACAAGCAAAAAGAGAAGGATTCTAGATCAAGGAAATAATTAAAGAAATTTGAGGACAGAGAGTAAAAGAAAATTCAGATAATACTTAAGAAACTGCAGGTGATCTGGGATGATTAGACAGTAGGGTGAATGCCTTTTGTGTGGGTAGAGGAGTTGAATGTAGTCTTGGAAGCTCTATAAATAATTTGAGTCCCAAAGGTGTTAAAAGTATCCTGTGTCTATATGCTCCCAGAGATGATCAAAATCATCTTAACTTTCCTTCCAGTGGAATTTCCAGCAATACAAGAAGTTATATGGGGAGGTATTTGGTGAGTCTTCACTTTCAAAATTCTCTGTATGTGCCCTGTTCACCTCCCTCCAACACCTACTCTCCAACTAAGATCTGGTAGAAACTCAGGCCAGCTACACTTTAGGAATCCATCAAGATCCACAACTATAAACCAGCTTCTCGAATGAAATTAGAGACAGATTCTGTATGATGAGTTCATCTCATAGTAGTTGTATTTAATAACACCAGTAATTGCTATTGTTCCTATCTGTTTCTTGGTAGGTGTTTTAAGTGGTGGTTCCCCCATCATCTGCTGTGCGATAAACTGATTGCCAAAGAAATGATTTCTCTTACATATATTCCAAATGCTTCTATAGTTGCCAACTTAAGCACCACATGTCCTCAGTATTTGGAGGGGGAAAGAATATGTGTCTCTTCGCAGCAAGTAAAATGGTCCAAACAGAAAACCACATCCATGCCCCGAGGACTCTGTAATCCAAAAGCAAGAATGGGCATGCTTCAGAGCATAGCAGAACAATACCCACACAATACAGGCAGATGGAGCAGCATATGGCCACCACAGCTGGAACACTTTGTAAATTATCCCAAAACTATCCCTAGTCTTTGAACACTTCCCCAGTTCAAAGTACAGAACGCCATCTATGATTAGCAAATTCTTAAAAGCCAAGAGAGCTGTTTGAGGTAGCTGTGAGTAAAGGTCATAGTCCTAAAGTGCTTAAAAATGTAAAGCTTTCTGACAAAAAGTAAACTACTGCCCACACACATTACCATCCACCTCCCATGGTTAAACATCCTGTATCCTTGTTGACAGAGACAAATACAATTTATTGATGTTTTCTGATAAGATGCTACTAACCAATGCTTAAATGAGTAATTTAGATAAATGTTTGCGGGGGCAAAAAGTAGAAAAGAAAGCATAACTCTAATTAGGAGTTATTCACTTGGCTTATTTTCACCAATCACTAAACCCTGGTACCATTATTCCCTATTTTGTTGCCAATGTTTAGGAACAGTAAATACAGAAGTAAATGGGATATTATAGAAAGATCACTATAACTAGAGTCAGATCAGCTTTTAATTCCTAGAAAGCCACTTTATCTTTCAAAGCCCCACTTTTCTTGTCTATAAAGTGGGAGTAATTATATTTACTTCACTAGACTGTTTAAAAAATTAAATGAGATAGTATATATTAAGGCATTTCCTAAACCAGGAGCACTGTACAAATATTAGAACTTTTTAAGCAATGGTCATTGTTTCAATATTCTAAATTCCTGCAGAAGCTCTTCAAATGACCCAACAAGCATTTTTATTTGTTGGATTTATTAAAAATGAATTTTACTTTATGAAATAGTTCTGGATTTACAGAAAATCTGAGAGGATAATATAGTCCCCATACATCACTCACCCAGTTTCCCCTATTATTAATATTATATTAGTATGTACATTTGTTATAATTAATAAACGAATATTGCTAGATTATTAACTTAAGTCCCAGGTTTATTCATATTTTCTTAGTTTTACCTCATGTCCATTTTCTTCTCCAAAATCTCATGCAGTATACCACTATCAACCTTAATAATCTTAAATAGTAAGATTCAGAAAGTGATTAAGTCTAGAATTTATTCAAGCCAGGTGGGTAAGTGTTCCAAAATAGAAAGGTTAAGATTTCACTTACATAGGCAGACACAGAAAAATTTTAGGAGGCTTGGCTTACATTTTTTAAAATGTTTTAATTTAATTTATAATAAAAATCATAACTGTATACTGTTATGGAGTACAATGTGAGATTTGACATACAATTGGAATGCTTAAATCAAACTGATTAACATAGCCATCACCTCACTTACTTATTTTTTGTGGTAAGACATTTAAAATTTACTCTTAGTTATTTTGAAATATACAATATTTTTCATAGAAGACCAGTGCATATGTTACAGTAATTTGGTTACAGATTTCTACATTCCAAGAAAAATTACTTTATTACTCCATGACACGGGGCAGTGATGAGGTGTGTGTGTGTTATATCTGGTGCTGTTTGGTCTTAATTATTTACAGAAAAAAAAAAAAAAGGCAGAAGTTGTAGCCCCATGCCATGTGATTCAGGCTACATAGCCACGTTACTCTCAAACCTCAGAATAATTTAAAGTACCAATAGCTTCAACTTTGAATCATTTAATTTCACACCATGTAACATTTGACTGACATTTCTCCTTAGGCTTCTTTTGGCTGTGACTGTGAATCCTCTTGTTTTTTATGACATTAACAGATTTGGGGATTACTATGTAAGTATTTTGTAAGATGTTCCCATATGGGACTTCGATGTTTCCTTCATAATTAGAGTGAAGTTGTGGGTTTTGGGGAAGAAAATCACTAAGGTGTAATGCCGCTTTCAGAATGTCATATGAAGGGTACTCACTACCAACAAGATTTATAACAGGTGATGTTGACTTTGGCCTCCTGGCTGAGGTAGTATTTGTCACATTTCCATGCTGTAAAGTTATTCTTTTTTTCTCCTTTCCATATTGTATTATTTGGAAGAAGTTACTATTTGTAGCTCCCACTTAAGGAGTGGGAAGTTATGCTCTCTCTTTTTGGTTTTGTCTTTACCAAACAAAAGCAGGATTTTCATGGGATAGAACTTGACTGCTTGCAATAGGGAATGTTCAGGACTAAAAGTTATTTCAAAAGGCTGGTATGAGTTCACTCTTTTTCAAAAAAAAAAAAAACTACTATTCCTTGCTTGAAAATCATAGTCAGTTCCTGTTTTTCCTTCAAGATAATGTTTACCATAAAGAAAAAATTTGCCTTTAGATTTGCCATTAAATGCTTGAGGGTATTTATCCTACTCATATGGTCTGCCTTTTTCTTCCTCTACTTTCTTATCAGCACCTTCTTTAAAAGAAGAGCTTATACATTCATTTCTTCTTTTAGAATTTTCTACCACTCGACTTCAAAACTGGAGCCTGAATAATTCTATGAGATAAAAAAATTAGAATCCAAAGTTTTTCTCTGAGGAAATATTACCTTTGAAGGCATCAGAATCAAATGAAATCTACAATTTACTTCCCTACAACAAATTCTGGAAAGATAAAGCCAACAAGATGCAGAAAGAAAAATCTGTTTCAAATTGATAATAAAGATGCTATCATGAGTACAAAAAAAGAAAACAGGAGGAAGTCATGAAAAATATTACTTCATTTATAACAATTGCATTACCCTAAACCTCAGGGATATGGGGCAGCCAAAGTAACTAATTTTTTTTCTCAAATTTCTGATTCCAAAGCCAACTTCATTTCTCAGAATATCAGACTCTGAGGCAGAATATGAACACAATAAATATAATAATACACACAGTGAAATCTGACACAAGAAATTTGGACAAGTTCAATTAAGTCATCAATATTTTGTTTTAAAATAAGGCTGTGTATAGGTTACACTTTTCTAAAGCTAGCCATGGGTATACACAGTTCTTGCCACCTTTTTTATCAAAAATATACACATAATCTGGCCAGGCACAGTGGTTCACACCTGTGATCATAGCACCCTGACAGGCCACGGCAGATGGAATGCTTAAACTCAGGAGTTCAAGACCGGTCTGAGTAAGAGAGATCCCATCTCTCCTAAAAATAGAAAAACTAGCCTGGCCGTTTTGACAAGCACCTATATTCCCAGATACTAGATAAGCTGAGGCAAGAGGACCCCTTGAGCCCAGGAGTTTGAGGTTGCTGTGAGCTGAGATACCACAGCACTCTACCCAGGACCACAAAGTATCTCAAAATAAAAAAACAAATAAATAAATAAAGACACATATCCAGGAAAGAAATTCAGGGTTTGACTAGCAAACTATTAAGACAATTTCTTCTTTAACAGTAATAACAACAACAACAAAAAGATGAAAGCTTCTTTAGTCACAGGCAATATAGTATTAAAAGAGAAAACACTATTTTTGGAGGTAGAAAAACCAAGGTTCAAATTATAAACTTGCCACTTACTAGGTGAGTTATTTCACCTCCCCAACTCTCAGCTTTCTTACCTGTACAGTAAACACACTAGTTTCTACCTATCATGTCCTTATGACAATTATAGATAAGATTGATAAGATGCATAGCAAAGAGCCTAATTAATACAGGTTCTGAATTAGAAAGAGAGAGAAAAGATACTCCTGTCTTCATAGAATTCATAATCTAATGCAGGAAATGAAGATTAACCATAGAATTTTTAAAAAGTAAAATTATCAAAGTAGTAAGTTGAACAAAGTGACTAAGAAAAAGTTAAAATCTCATGGTGAAAGTGATGACTGAGCTCAAAGAAAGAGCAGGCATTATAGGAGAGGTAGCTGACGACAGGACACAGGGGACCTCGTAGGCAATTTAAAGGATTTTGGTCTTTGGTCTAAAAATAACGAAAAACCACTGAAAGATTTTGAGCTGTGAAATAGTCATATTTTTAAAAGGCTCACTGAGATTGCTGTGGGAATAAATTATAGGGACAGAAGAAGATACAGACTGCCAGAGGGGCCATGGCAGTAGGCTAAGCAGGGGTTGAGGGAGACACAAGAAGGGTAAATATAGGCACAAAGAGGCAGAGCCAGAACTGGCAGGTCCACCTTCCTCCCAAATGTCATAATTTCTAATCCTCACGTGTTACAATGAAATACTAAATATCTGCAGTGGACATAACAGAAAGCAGGATGCTTGTGGTCTAAGCTGTTGAGTAAGAGAATTTTCCCAGCCTCCAGCACTTGGGTTTGCTCCCAGCAACAAAATTAGCTGCAGAGAGAAGGCTTGTGGCAACCCTACAGGACAGTGGCACTGACAAGACACTGAAGAACTAAACACAAGAGGGAAAGTGGGGAAGGATAATGGGAAGGGCGCTGGATAGGGTAACTGGATACCCTAACTATAGTCCTATCTTTGCCAAAGACTTTTGGACAAGTCCTTTTTCCTCTTCAGACTATCCCCCAGACTAGACCAAGTGGAACTAGCTGATCTCTAGGGTCTCTTCCAGCTCAAGTGTTTCTCTCACTGTGGAAAACGCACCTATGAACTATGAAGGCAGTATAATGCAATGGTTTAGAGTACAGATTCTGAAGCCATAAAAATAAAAGGAAGCAACAAGTGCTTGCCACGCACCAGGCTTTGTTCTAAGTATTATATAGAAACTGCCTTAGCCTTCGCAACAAATCTCTAGGACAGTAACTATTAGTCACATCACTGCTTCATTTTATACTTGAGAAAATAGAGACGCAGATGTTATGTAACTTTCTCAAGATTTCACAATTATTAAGAGGCAGAGACAAGATTTAAATGTAATAGATTAGCTCTGATGTACACGCTCTCCCAGAATGCCTGGGTTCAAATACTGCCTCTTACCTTCTCTATGCCTCAGTTTTCTCTCCTATAAAATGGAAGTAATAATAATTCTTGCCTAAAAGTGTTTTTGTAAAGATTAACTCAGGATATGAAGTGTATCTGTCACTTAGTAAGTGTTCAGTAACTGTTAGGTGTTACTATTACTGGTGGTCCAGGGAAGAATGGACACACACATTTTGAGAAACCCTCATTGACAAGAGTGACTCATTATGACCCCAAGCTTTCATGGTATTTCCAAGGCAAATTTTTAGTTAGAAGAGACTTCCATTTGGTCCTTCTATAGTCAGGGAGAGTCGGAAGGGGGGAAAGGATCTGTCTAAAGGCATGTAGCAAAGATGGGACTACAACTAGGATATCCAGTTTCCCCATCTAGTGCCCTTCTCATCACCCTGCGTCTCTCTCCTCCCTCGGGTATTTAGCACCTCAGTGTCCTGTGAATGCTGCTGTCTTGTGCCCTCCGTGTTCTCTGCCTAGTTGTGACTTGAGACTACAGAGGAGAGCTATTATCTTCTCTGTACAAAGTATTTCTCCTAATATATTTATTCTTATTTTACACTCTCACTTAATACTCGAAAGCAGAAAAAAAAAATCAAAGTGATGATGAATAAAAGTAAGCCATGTACAAAACTAAGTGTAGTCCCTATAACCTGATCCAATTATGATTCAAATTAGGTTTGGAAATCCTTAGTGTTGTCAAGAATCAATTTACTGGGTCACGACCAATAGTTAAAAGAAATGAAATAACAGACTAATGTAAGTTTGGATAGAAAACATCACAGTGCATTGCAGATAGTTAAGGTAACTATCATTTCATAAAATTTTTGTTTTAGTAAGAGAAACAGAGACAAAGAATCAAAGAATGTAAATTATATTTTTTTAACCTTGGGTCAGTTTTTTTAAAGAAAGGTTGAATAATGCTGACATAGATCATTTATTCAACAAACATTCAACATGCCTATTTTGTGTGAAGAAATTTACTAAGAGGTGGTTTCACAAGTAATAATAAAGTTCCAGTTTCAAGAAGTTCAAAATGAAATGGGAAAAACAGATACTAAGCAAAACCAAACTGAACCTTATTGGGCCTAGGCCTTCCTTCTTTGGAGGAGAGTGATATTTAAGAAGAGTGATATGTAAGAAGGAAGAGATGTTCTGGAATTACTGAGATATCAGGGGAACTACATACCTAGGGAAAGAAGTGCCTATTCTATCATAGTCAGTAGTAGTTTGGTAAATTTTCTTATTTTTATAATTACCTTGATTTAAAAAGTTGTAATGTGTAAATAAGTAAGGAACAAGTAAGTAATAAGATATGAATCACCGTATTACTGATACAAAGTATTTTCTTGCTTTCCTATGGTTTCTTTTCCTTGGAAACACTGGAAAGGGACCTAGAGTAGCATGGGAGAATGCTAGATCCCAGTCTACTACTGTTCCTGTAGATCCCACCATTATGGGTTAAAAATAGAAGTCTTTGAATTGTGAAACTGGATATAGTTAAAGCCCCACTGTAATTAGTACAGGAGCCCCACAGATTGTTAATGAGGCTGTTTGAATTAGCACCTGCTCCTGCAAGGGTTGGTTGTGTGCCTGTTGGCAGCCATGTCCCTTGAGCCAGTGAGAGGGAAAGGGAGTTGAGGGAGCAGTCCCTAGGCTGCCTTGTAGGTGTTTTCTGAGAGTCCCTAAATCAATATTTTATTTCCTATTTTACTGAATTTACTATGCGTAAAAGGCTAGACTAGATGCTAAAGGAGACATTAAGGTGAGAGACACCTCTTACCCACCAAGAACTCACACAAAGGGCAAGTCATTTAACAAAACAAAAGTCGAAAGCGTCTACTGAGCAACATAGTTCAGCAGAGCCCTGACCTGGGGATAGATCATGATATTTCCAGTATCTAGCTGTGTGAATTTTTTGCAAAGTCACTTAACTTCTAAGAGCCTCCGTTTCCTTATTTGCAAAGTCAAGACTATTAAATATATATGAGAAGTAAATGAGCCATGAATGAAGCGGGCAATATATCTCTGGGTGAATAGTAAGTGTCCATTAATTAAGCTGACCACAAAATCAAAGTACCTACAAAAAAATACTGATGAAATTCTTTGGAGATTTAAAGGAAGACGGTGTCAAATCAAGAAAAACTTCTTGGATTACACTTCTTGGAGGTGGAATCTGAGATGAACCTTAAAGGATTTGTCTTTTTCTTTTTTTTTTTTTTTTTTTTTTTTTTGAGACAGAGTCTCACTGTGTTACCCTGGGTAGAGTGCCATGGAGTCACAGATGACAGCAACCTCAGACTCTTGGGCTTAAGCAATTCTCTTGCCTCAGCCTTCCAAGTATATGGGACTATAGGCACCCACCACAATGCCTGGCTATTTTTGTTGTTGTTGTTGTCATTGTTGTTTAGCAGGCCCTGGCTGAGTTCCAACCTGCCAGCCTCCATGTATGTGGCTAGTGCCCTAACCATCGAGCTGCAGGCACCAAGCCAATTTATTTTAAAAGGACATAATACAGTAGGGTGGAAATGATTCCTAGAGAGGGATGGCAAAAATAAAAGGCATAGAGGCAAAAACAAAAACAAACAAAACAAACCAAAACCAGCACTGAGACATTCCAACATTCCAAAGAAGAAATGTTCTTTGCTGGGAATTGTGGTTACATAGACGAATAAGTAGTTGCCAATTTCAAAAAGTCTAGTGGCCACACAGACACACAAACTGAAATTGACAAAGCAGAGAGATGCCAATTGTCTGGAGCTTAAAGATGGAGACTTTTAGTGCAATAATGACGTCTGGGGTCAGCAGTGAATCTGGATGGCTGAAATGAAGGAAAATGAGTCATCAGCGATTAGGAGTTCAAGGATTAGTAGGTCTAGGTAATTGAAAAGACCACTGTTGCCTGTTGATAGCCCAGAGGGCAGAGATAGACAGAAATCTATGAAGAAGAGAGTCGGTCAATGAGGTCAAATATGTATAAAAATCACCTAGAAAGGTGAGAGTGTTCCCTGCATAGCAGAAGATGGTTTTGGTGTTTGAAATGTGCTAGCTACTTAATATGGTAGCTTAATATATATAGCTACTTAATGCACCAGCATTACAGCCAAGGATTGTATGTGTGTATGTATGTATGTATGTACACATGCATATATTTTATTTATTTATTTATTTATGTATTTATGTATTTTGAGATGGAGTCTCACGTTGTTATCCTGGATAGAGTGTCATGGTGTCATAGCTCACAGCAACCTCAAACTCCTGGGCTCAAGTGATCCTCTTGCCTCAGCCTCCCAAGTAACTGAGACTACAGGAACCCACCACAATGCTCACCTATTTTTAAAGATGGGGTATTGCTCTTACCCAGGCTGGTCTCAAACTCATGACCTCAAGTGATCCACCCACCCACCTCGGCCTCCCAGAGTACTAGGATTACAGGTGTGAACCACTGTGCTTAGCCTCCAAGGACTATATATACTTTTTCTTTTTTTTTTTTTTTGGCCAGGGTCAGGTTTGAACCCGCCAACTCCAGTATAAACCCTACTCCTTTGAGGCACAGGTGCCACCCCCAAGAACAATATTTTAAAAGTTTTTTTACTTAAGTATATTCAGAGGATACAAGAAAAGTTTTTACATGGATACATTGTACAGTAGTGAATCCGGGCTTTTAGCGTACCCATCACCTAAATATATAACGTTTCTTCTTTCATCCCTTTCCCAGCCTCCCCCTACTGAGTCTCCAATGTCAATATTCCACTCTGTAACATTATGCATACAAATAGCTTAGCTCCCACTTATAATTGAGAATATGCTGTATTTGAATTTCCATTCCTGAGTTACTTTACTTAGAATAACAGGTTCCAGTTCCATCTAAGTTGCTGCAAAAGACAGTATTTCATTCTTTTTTACAGCTGAGTAATACTCTTCGGTGTATGTGTGAACAGGTAGGTTGACTCCATATCTTTGCTATTGTGAATTGTGCTATGATAAAAATATGACTGCATGTATCTTTTTGATATAATGACTTACTTTTGGGTGGCGCTTGTGGCTCAAAGGAGTAGGGCACTGGCCCCATATGTTGGAGGTGACAGGTTCAAACCCAGCTCTGGCCAAAAACTGCAAAAAAAAAAAAAAAAAAAAAAAATTACTTGCTTTCCTTTGGGTAGATAGCCAGTAGTGAGATTATTGGATTGAATGGCAAATATATTTTTAGCTCTTTAAGAAATCTCCATACTAATTTCTGATTTCTATAAAGGTTGTACTAATTTACATTCCCACCAACAATGTATAAGTGTTCCCTTTTCATTGCATCTATATCAATATGCTTTATGAATTTTGGGGGGTTTTTGTTTGTTTTATTGTTTTCTTCTGACAGGATCTCAGTTACCCGGTTTTGAGTACAGTGGTATAAAAGCTCACTGCAACTTCAAACTCTTGGGCTTAAGGGATTCTCCTGCCTCAGCCTCCCAAGTAGTTAGGTTTTTGACTTTTTAATAATTGTCATTCTGACTAGAGTAAGAGAATATCTCATTGTGGTTTTAATTTACATTTCTCTAATGATGAGTGATGTCAAACATTTCTCCATATGATTCTTGGCCATTTGTATACTTTCTTTTGAAAAATGCCTTTTCATATCATTTGCCCAATTTTTTTTTTTCTTTTTTTGAGACAAAGTCTCACTTCTGTTGCCCTGGGACAGAGTGCTGAGGCACCTTAACTCACTGCAACCTCAAACTCCTGGGCTCAAGAGATGCTCTTGCCTCACTCTCCCAAGTAGCTTGTAATAGAGGATGTGGCTCACCACACCCAGCTAATTTTTCTATTTTTAGTAGAGATGAGGTCTCACTCTTGCTCAGGCTGGTCTCAAACTCCTGAGCTCAAGCAATCCACACACCTCAGCCTACCAGAATGCTAGAATTACAGGCAGGAGCCACCACGCCCAGCCACTTCACCCACTTTTGAATGACTTTTTTTTCCCCTGAGGTGTTTCCTGGCCTTAATATCAGGGTGATACTGGCTTTGTAGATTGAATTAGGAAGAATTCCCTTCTTCTTGATCTTCTGGAAAAGTTTCAGTAGGATTGGTACCAGTTCTTCTTATATGTCTCATAGAATGCAGCTTTGAATCCATCTGGTTCTTTATTGTTGTTGGTAGATTTTTAAATTACTAATCAATTTCACTACTCATTATTAATCTATTCAGAATTCCTATTTCTTCCTGATTCAAGCCTGGGAGGTTGTATGTTTCCAGGAATCTGTTTAATTACTCTAGTTTATGGGTGTAGAGATGTTCATAATAGTCTCAAATGATCTTTTGTATTGCTATATATTAGTTGTAATGTCTCCTTTTTTCTGAATGACCTTATCTGAACTCCCTCTCTTCTTTTTTTGGTTAATAAATGTCTATCAATTTTGTTTATCTTTTCAAAGATAAACAACTTTTTCTTGATACTTTGTATATTGTTTTGGTTTCAATTTCATTAGTTGTGCTCTAATTTTGTTATTTCTTTTCTTCTGCTAGCTTTGGGTTTGGTTTGTTCTTGTTTTCTTATTCCATGAAATACAACAGTAGTTTGTTAGCTTGTGATCTTTCGATCTTTTTGATGTATTTAACACTATACATTTCCCTTTTAGCACTACTTTTATTGTATCTCAAAGGTTTTGATATGGTGTGTCACTATTTTCTTTCTTTTTTTTTTTTTTAAGACAGCGTCTCATTTTGTCACCCTCAGTAGAGTGAGGTGCATCACAGTTCACAGCAACCTCAAACTCTTAAGCAATTCTCTTGCCTCAGTCTCCGAATTAGCCAGAACTACAGGCACCCTCCAAAACCCCCAGCATTTGTTGTTGTTGCAGCTGTCCTTGTTTAGCAGGCCCAGGCCAGGATCGAACCCATCAGCCTCTGTGTATGTGGCTGGCGCCCTACTCACTGAGCTACGAGCGCCGAGCCGTGTGTCACACTATTTTCACTTGTTTCATAAAATGTTTGAATTTCTGTCTTGATTGTGTCATTGATCATTCAGGGAGCAGGTTGTTTAATTTCCTTGATATTTATCATAATATCTCCAGTTGTATTGGTAAAGATATTGGTTTGGTTCCTATGACAGGAAGGTCCAGAATAATTAATAGTTTAAGTAAATTAGAAGTTTATTCATTTGCTATGTAAAAGTCTGCATATTTACTCCATGGCTATTATGACAACACACTTATTTCTCAAGGCTTCAGAATCTTCCTGTTTTGTCGTCCTGCCAGTTTCTATTTCAGCTCCCATCATGACAATTTCCATCATGATGTCTGCATTCCTATCAGTTGTAAGGAAGGGACAGTAGATTAGCATGACCCAGAGTTACTAAGAGTGACCAAGATACAAGAGCAGGGGGATTAGACTCCCCTCTTGGTTAAAGAGTAGCAAGACCACGAGGCAGAAGAACAGGTGGGTAGGGAGATACTATTATAGCCATATTTAGAAAAATTCGATCTGCCACATGTAACACTAAATGACCTTTAACAGAATGCTGCCCTGCTTAACAAATCTGCAGACCAAATGATCATGAATAAAATAGATTTTATTGCTTTATTTCACTGTTTAATCCACAGAATAACTCTTTAAGGTTGGTTGATTAAATCATACTCTCATTTTACAGATAAAGAAATGTAGTTAGCTTGCCCAAGATCTCCGAGATAGTTAAGGCGGGAAACAACCCTGGACAGGAAACCATTCTATGGCAGGGCACACACACACACACACATGCATTCAGCCAGATGTGGACCATTTAGACACACCAATAATATGCAAAGCTGTGGGATGTGAGCTGACTGGAGTAATCCATGCGCACATTGAGAGAAAGTGCAAACTCCATGTAGACAGTAGACCCTGCTGGAAATCATTTTTCATCTCATCAATGTTATAATGAAATGACATTAAACAAAACAACATCTTTCAAGGATCTGCTGTACATTAACCAGATAATAAAATGCATTCTCTACCAATATCATTTTTTATTCATTCACTGGTATCCAAAGAATGAATACTTTTTAAAAATATGCTCTTATGTATTCTAAAAGGATTCAAGGTTTAAGTATTAAATTAGAAATTCTGATAAAATGAAATAGTACTCAGAGATTGTAGCTACATCAGCACATAGTAAATGCTCAGTAAATGGTAGCCATTGCCAACTGAGTACTGTTACTGGATCTGCTGCTAACAAGCTGTGTGAACTGGGGCAGATCACTGAACTTCTTTGGACTTCACTTTCCTTACATGCAAAATTTAGAAGATGACATGAACAATTCCCAAGGTCCTTCCTTTCCAATTCTAAAACCTACTCTCTCTCTTATCATTTCCTGCATGTCATGATTGGCTGAATTATTTTCAACTACTGAGCAATTAATTATCTAGTCTATTAAGTGCAACTGCAACTGTTAAGGAGCAACTAAGAATAGTTAAAACTGTGAGAGCAAAGGCTCTAATCAAATGTTTCTAACATATGCTCATGGGCTTACTTGAAAATAGCACTTATTCAATGTTCCCATTAAAATCTCGTGTGATGAAATATTAGAGAATGCACAAATTTTATGTCCATAATAACCAATAATATTATAACACAGCTTTGCTCTGACAGTGGAATACACCACGTACGTCACAACTACCTAGAGTAGATCTTTTTAACAGGTGCCTCTGTGAAGCTTCACTGTACAGTCTTCCTAACTCCTGCTTCTTTAAAATTCAATCCTGGAATCACTTTTTCCCCCAGGGATACCCTAGAACCTACCTTCCCAGCTGCTCCCCCACACCCAGGTTGCTTTGAATGCCCCTGCTCTGCACTCCAAAAGTCCCTCCTGCTTCCTTCTGTTTTAGTACTTGTTATACTGTATCACCACTGCCTGTCATGTCCCCATCAGGTTGTGATTTTCTTGAGAACAAGACAACTCTATCCCCAGTGTGTGAGGCCTAAACGTAGCAGGTGAATACTATTGAACAAATAGGGTTCCTTTGTTCCTCTTCAGGAGCTGTTGGTAATAAAGGCAACAGATGCATATTTTATTTTACATCACATTCCAAAATTTCTCAAATATCCATAATTTCACACAAGCCTATTCTTCTACTGGCTTGCATAGGTAGAGATTGTTTAGAATGTGCCCAGAGCAGAGGCAAAGGGGAAAGACAAACAATTTGCATTCAATGGTCACTTTATACACATTTTCTAGTAACATTAAATATCATCATCTTCCTAACAACCTATGAGGAAAGTGCTATTATCTCTACTATAGAAAAACTGAGGTTCAAAGTCTCGATAAAAGAACTTGCCAAAGGGCTTCCTCCTGAATAATAAGTAAGATTTTCTGACTCCATCTGAAACTACGCTACCTCCCCTGGGAGCAGCAGGGCAAGGGGTTGGGGTGGAGATCTCATGATCTGAAACCTCTCCTATGTTTTAAAAATCAACCTATCCTCCAAGTCTATTCTTACTAATCCTGAATTTTAGCCCTTGACATGAAGGCTCACCAACAAGTGCTCCTTACTGTAACTAATACCTCTGTTCCTCACCATTCATTATTTGAGCTGTGGGGTTTGTAAGGATGCTATTGTTAAGTTGTTCTCATTAAGAGTGAAACAGGGCGGGACAGGGAGGAGTGTGACAAATCAAATCCTCAGGTCAGACCAGCCAGTAAACAAAGAAACACAGGTGCCCTTATAATTAAGGTGCACAATGAGCTAGTAATGCCTTTGTGTGAAGATTCGGGACTTTTAAAGAAAAATAATATTGCTTGTAATACAAGAATTGCCTTTCAAAGGAAGAAAGTAAGTTTCCATGCTCTTACGTATTGCTTTGTTATATGAAGTTGACTATTCTAGAGCCAGGATAGGTAAATTGTAAAATGATCACAGATTCTATTTATGGTTTGTATTGGAAAAGAATATAAATTAACATTACACTTTGAAGATTTTAACAAAATTCAGAAAAACTTATTTCAAGACAGTTAATACTATGCTGATAAAAATCAGTATTTTAATTTTGTTTATATATGCATACAGTCATACATATCCATGATTTAGCCTAAAAAATGTTTTCAGTTGACAAGAAACTTTTTTCCTATTGCATGGTTTTTAATTCTATAATTATTTGCTCTTTTTGATGACATTTCTCGTAAGTAGTATTGGCTTAACATGTTTGATTCTTAGACTTTTAAAATTGGAGATGTATTTTTAAAATCTCTGTGTGATGCTTTTCAGTTATTTTTGACAGAGCTTTTCAGTCCAGAGAATAGATTAAATCATTGTGCATCAGAAATAAAATGGATGATAAAGTCCCATATATGCCAGATTCTTTATTTTGAAGAATTCACAGCTGAACTGCTTTGGGGAAAGTTAGGCCTCAAAGAATTAGTAAATTAGTAATCTTTGTGTGTCTTGTGTCTGGATTTAACTTGTTTTAGTAATATGAGTACATGTAAATGCTATGTGGGTTTCTGTTAAATGGAATTCCCACTACGAATTCTGACAGCTTGTGCATTTATAGAACCCTTTGGTGTTAAATAACAATATGTTCATAGATCAATATAAGTAACATGTTCTAAAATCTTTATATTAGAGTGTGTCAAAGAACTTAAAATGTATAAAATACATAATCATTTTTAAAAGTCCAAGTATACCAGGCACTGTTCTTATCATTTTCTGTTAACTCATTTATTCTTCAGAACAACCACCATGAAGTCAGTTCTAATATTATTCCCATCTTACAGATGAGAAAATTGAGGTAAAAAGAGGCTAACTATTTTACTCAAGACCATACAGATACTAAGTGGTAGAGCTGGGATTCAAAGAAAGATAGGCTTTAGAGCCCCACACTCATACCTGCCACATTAAATAGCCAAATGCGATCTCCTAGAGAGGTGAGTTGAATAATAAAATGGTTGTAAAGAGCAGTTGCTACAGGGCTGTGTCTGAATCATTAAAAACTATAGCATGTATAAAGTGCTTGTATATATGCTTGCCAGTATGTTAGGCTAAATGCTTTAAATGACCCCTGATATTTAATCCTTACAACTACACTATGATGTATTTATTAAGCTGTGTGAATTTAGGCAAGTTATTTAACTTCCCTATTTAAGTGTCAGTTTCATCAGCTAATGGTGGTAAGATATTGTGTATAGAGTGCTTAGCACAGTGCCTAGCACAAAGTAAACTCTTAAATGTTAACTATCATTATCAGTACTGTTTTTAGGCTTTAGGTGTTCCCTTGGCAGCACATATACTATTTTTAGGCTTTAGAACAATCAAGTAACTTGGTCAAGCTGACATATCTTAAAGAGGATAGAGCTAAGATTTGAACATAGGTCTGATTAATATTCTGACTAAAGTAGTTAAAACTACATTCTTGCCGGGAGTGACAGCTCTCTCCTGTAATCCTAGCACTTTGGGAGGCCACGGCTAGAAGATAACTTGAGGCCAGGAGTTTGAAACCAGCCTGGGCAACATAGTAAGACTCCTGTCTCTAAAAAGAAAAACTAGCTGGGTGTGGTGGCATACACTTGCAATTCCAGCTACTTGGGAGACTGAGGCAGGAGGATCACTTCAGTCCAGGAATTCAGCAATGAGGTATAATAGTGTCACTGCATTCTAGCCTAGGCAACAGAAGAAGATTCTACCTGGAAAGAAAAGAATCACTATATTATAAACTATGCTAAACTGCGTTGCATTTTTGCCTACAAGCCTTTGCCACTATGCTTTGTTCATGGTAGGTATTTTGATAATGATTAGAGATAGTGATACACTAAAACTTAATTTCAATTAAGTTAAAGAAATGAAAATTAATTTGTTTTGTTTTAATTCCAAAACAGTAATGTTTACTATTTAAAATTTTTAAATGCAAAAGAAGGAGGAATAAAAATCATTCATAATCCTATCTTCCAAAATAACCAGTTACTCTTTCAAAAACTGAATCATTCTGAGCACATAATTTTGTGACCTGCTTTTCTCACTTTGAAATATATTGTGAACATCTTCCCATGTTGATAAATATTCATCAACTGTATCATTCTTAATGTCTCCAGAATATTCCATTGTATGAATCATCAAACCCAATACTGACCACTAAATACCATTTCCAGTTTTTCCATATTTCAAAGAATGCCACAGTAAACAATCATAGAGCCACATCTTTGAATAAGTTAATGATTATTTCCCTAAGACAAATTTATGAAAGTAGAACTGCTGGATCAAAGGATTTGAGTTAGCAGAATTTTGATTTAGTATATCCCCATCTGCTCAGGAACAAAACTCTTTTGTATTATATAGTCAAAGGACACTGTAGAAAAACAGCTCTTACAGCCATCAGGGATTGTTCAATTTCAAGGCTGTGCTAAGAATGAAATCATTTAAAACTTGGATTGAATGAGATAGTCCATGGGAAGTGCATAGCACTTGGCACATTGTCTCAATAACATAGCTATTATTATAATGAAACCATCATCAAATTTGTTCCTAACATCCCAAATCCTTTTACTACCTACGCCTCCTCTTCAGTTTATGTGGGTCTATTTGAAGTTCTGAATCTCAATCAAGTCCTAAAAATAGAAAAAAACTTGTGAATGCTGAGCATTTTAGAATAAAGCAGTAGATTAGGGGTTAGGAGAATTTTATAATTTATAATTTTTCATGTTCGCTTGTGACCTGGAGCTGGTTTTCTTTGTAAGTCAGAGCCTGAATAACACTTGGCACTAAGCTTACTTTAACCATAGTAATTGTTACTCATACCTGTATTTTCTGTATTTTGAATCAAGGTAGATTTATTTTAAGCAATAGTGGCCATTCTCAACAATCCAAATGTGAGTTTCTGAGCCCTAGGAGTGAGATTTTTATACAAGTCTAGGGACAAATAAACCACTACCTGCCACTTGACTAATACCGTATTATTCAAACGTTTAGTGTGGTTTAGGAGGCCACAGGGTAACCTCTTGGGAAAGGTTCTCCAAAGTCACACCAGCCAACAAACATTTTACCCTAAAATCTCAGAACACAAAAGACTCGGTCTTTGGATCTTATTGATGTCAATCATTGTCCCCATTTTCTCACTTTACTTTGAACACATCAAATATGGCTTGAAGGATCCACTTAGGGGTCTACGTTCCCTGGTAAGACAGGCCACACATCTAATGCCCCTTCCCTCAAAGGGTAAGATTTATTCCAAGGGTCCTGAATTGGTCATATTTGTAAACTCCCAGGGCCTTACACCACCACCACCACCACCAGCCCCCCAACCCCATCCCTGTGCAAAGAACACAGTGTTCTGAAGTTAATATTGGTCCAAAATGGTATTGGTGAACTTGAACCGCAAAGAGGTTACTTCGCTCAAAATTTAAGCACAGCAATTGGAGGAAAGGGAAGGGACTTACTCATTCAACATTTTGAGCATACGTACACCGATGCCAAGCCCGGAGGTAGGCGCCAGGGCCACTACCGGAACCTGACTCCCAGGGGTCTGTCCCCGATCTCCACGCGAGGCGCCCCCTGGAGGCGATGATGTGGATGGCGGAGCCACGGTGCTGGGCGGACCAGCAAGCTGCCGAGAGAGCCAGCGAGCCGGCACCGTGCGACTCTGCGGACATCTTCCCGCCGGCCGCGCCCCGCCCACCCTCCGCCGCCTCGGACCGCCCGGCCGGGAAGATGCGTCTCCAGAACCAGGTAGCTGCGCCTCGGCGACCGCGCCGCACCCCCGACGCCCCGCCCACCCGCTGTCGCGGCTCAGGCGGCCAACCCCGCCACGTGGCCGCGATTGGGCTTCTCCCGGTTCCCGGGGACTGGCGGAGGGCTCCGCGGGCGCTGAGTGAAGGATTACCCCGCGTCCTTCAGATCCGGGGCTGCTGGCGACCCCCTCCGCCGCCCATCTGGCAGCTCCGGCCCTGTGGGGGTTCCCGGTCACACCCCCGCCGGCCTCCGGAGACTTGCCGGGCGGCAGGGGAGACAACTGAAACTTGGGTTCGTGAGCGCCCCTTCCCCCGCGACAGGCGATCCCGACCGCAGCAGCAGGAACAGCCGCAGCCTCGCGCCACTCCGCTCGGCGCCTTTTTAGAGCCCTCTGGGGGTGGCTTTGCCCAACGTACTGATGGCGCCAAAACGTCCAGAGGGTTTTAGGCGATTAGGGCCCCAAGGCTCTGGACGCGCGGGCGAGGATCCTCAGGGGGATCCTCTGTGTGGGGGACTCTCGCAAATTGTCACATAGGGAGGACAGCACCCTCCACTGTCTTTCCTCCATTACAGCCCTCCGTGGACCTGGGACTTGAAATATTTCGAGATCAGATTGAGACGGTGTTTAGGTTGCAGTTTAAGCAGCGCTCATGTTTACCCGAGGAAGGAGGAGGCTCAGGTGTTGGGTGGGGGTATATTTGTGTGTTCTAATTATTGTCTCTTTGGGCTGAGGGTTGTCATACACTTAGGATTTAGTAAACACAGGTGCTGATGTCTTGAACATACAGGAGACTAATTCATATAAAAGGGAGAGAATCTCCCCTCCCCCAACATATGTTAAGGGATTTACAGAGACCCCAGGGAAGCTGAGGGGAGAGACTTATAGAAAACAACTCCAAGTTTGGGGGGAAATGAGTCATATTGATTCCCAAGCTGTTAGTCTATACTACTCAAGAGTGATCATGCTTATAAAATCTTCCCTCTGAGGAACTAAATGCCCACCTCTGCAACACACTTTGTCATGAGCCCTGTGAGTTCCTTTAAGCCTATGCATGCCCCTTATCTAAATGCCTTAATTTGGTAAAATCCCTTGAAGAGGCTGCCTCACATTACCCTCCTGCATTTGTAAGCTTGGGTTTTCCTATTTTATAATACTTGCAGATTGACACTGAACAGGCTTTAACCTCAGTCATTTCAGAGTAAGTTTGATGTTTTAAGTGAGATGTGAATGGAGCTCCATTCATGAAGGAAGTAATCTGTGTGAAGTGTTTTGTAAATGTGAGTGGGTTGAGTTTAAAACACTGAATAAAATTAATGTAACAAGGAATCAAAAGGTTCAATCCAGATGTTCGCCTGCTTGCTTCCTTAATGAAGTGACAGCATAATGTTGCCTCTCCTTGTGGTTCTTGTGTGGGGGTGGACAGTGGCACTGCGGTGGAACACGACACGAGCAAGTGGATAGTTGGATTCCTTTCATTCATTTTTTAAAGCACTAACAAAATCCTTGGAGCTGATTGGGTTGCTACCCATGCACCTACATGGAGGATTTCCACCTCCCTCCTAACTACTCTAGAAATATCTGAGGGATTTACATATAGGTTTTCAGTTGAAGATCATAGAAGTAATCCTCTTTAGAGCATTAGTATTAGCCTCTGAAACCTCTGCTTTCTTGTTAAGATATTTGGGTGTGGATTGTAACTGAGGAGGGGGTTTGACTTAGGACCTGTGGCCTTACTAATTCCTCTACTTTAGTGTATGTGGTGGGTTAACAGAAAACTCCTTAGCATTTGTGTACAGGCAATATAGTTCAGCCTGAGGAATTCTAATTCAGATATTCTTAGTTCAGGTCTGACCCCACTCTTCAGTAGTTATGTGACTTTGCATAATTAATTTCTTGGTCCTTTTCTTTTTTCCCCATAAACAGATGGGAAAGCCTTGACAGTGGGAATTAATGTTGGCATGGGAATTAAATGAAATACTATGTATGTACAGTATCTGCCATGTAGGCACTCAATAAATATTCCTATCATTAACCAAACATACATAGTAGCTATTACCATCTCTGCTTCTACATCTGCTTAAAAATAGCTACAAATAGGGTGGCACCTGTGGCTCAAAGGAGTAGGGCACCGGCCCCACATGCTGGAGGTGGTGGGTTCAAACCCAGCCCGGGCCAAAAACTGGGGAAAAAAAAAAAAAAAAAATTATATATATATATACAAATATTGAGGCAGAGATTAACTAAAAAAGGGCAGGAAGGAACTGGCTATAAAAAGTTTTTTCAGTAGAGACAAGGCAATAATTATTAATAAAATGTTTTTGTAATATAAACTCACCTTTCCAAACACAGTGGTCATAAACTTTTCAAACATTAAGTGTTGGGAATACAGGAAAAAACTGTGATGGAAGGAAAAATGTTTCTGATAAGCAAAAACATATCCACAAAGAGTGTGCTAACTTATTACTCATAGGCAACTCCTCAATCTCTCAAGCCTTTGATTTTCACTTCAGACATAATTCTAACATGCTTATTAGTTCCTTCGTTACTCAGACTACAGAAGGCTTCCTAAATAGGAGACACATGACACGTGTCAAAAAATGTTAGCTGGAAGTGATGGGCAAACAAATTGTAAAGATAAAACATGAGAAATCAGTCTTAATCTTGGGTAGAAGTAAAAACTGGATTATATTATTGAATAATTATTGCTGGTTTTGTTGGAAATTTCATTTTCGTTCTTTAAATGGGTAAAATTATGGTAGACTCTATTTTAAAATGGTGATAGTATATAATGATGTATTTTAGAAAGATTTCCAGCTGGTATGGTTAGAATATAATCTTTGGTTTATTAAGGCAAGCTTCAGTTACTGGAAATTTTACTTAATGTAGAATGATTTATTCACTCATGGTACTGCATAAATGAGGCATCTATTGACTTGTGATTTTTGATTGGGAACTAGATTTTTAAAATTGCATTCATCTTTTGATGCAATAACATAATGAACTGAATTATACATGGAGTATTAGTCTGCTAGGGTTACCATAACAAATATCATAGACTAGGTAGCTTAAACAATAGAACTTTATTTCCTCACTGCTCTGGAGGCATGAACTCAAGATCAAGGTTCAGGCTTTTTTTGGCTTGTGGATCACCACCTGTCTCTTTCTCTTCACATGGCCTTCCCTCTGCCTATGTCCTAATCTCCTCTTTAAGAAGACCAACCCTGTTCCATTTGGCCTACTGGGAAGACCTTTTTTACCTTAATAATTACTTCTTTAAGGCAGTATAACAAAATACAGACACATTTTTGTATAATAGGGAGGGAGGCGGAAATCCTCCATATAGGTGCATGGGTAACAACCCAAGACTTCAACATATGAATTTCAGAGGGCACAATTTCACCAATAATACATGGTATTTAGTAAAAAGCTGTATTGGTTTCTTTCAAAATACTACAGGATATGAAACAAGTCAGATTTTAATCTTGTTTGGGGACAAATTTGCATTTAAATGTGAGAAACCCCCAAATGCTCATCATATACCAATACATAACCATATATACATACATACAAACCTTTTATATGTGACGCTGAGTTAAAGTCATTGTCCAAGCTGAGTGGAATCTGTAATAGGCTCCACTAGAAGTCATGTCCTTCATTGATCAAAAAAGACTGCTGTGCTAGTGACTTCCTAATCTTTCTTGTTCTGTAATGCTTTGGATGATAGTGCTTGTCTTTTTAGCTCTCTGTTTGACCTTCCAGCTATCTCTGCAGCAAAATAATTATACTAATCCCTTGATGCATATTTTCTACGTATTTAAGCCATGAGTTTATGGATCCAAATTTGCTGCCCAAGCAGCCTTGGTTCACTCAAATCACAGTCTGCCAATAGTTTGCTCAGAGGTACCTAAACTGCCTACTTCATGGTTTATTCTCCCTACTAGTTTGAAGTTCATCTCTGTTCCATATGTTCATGCATCAGAACATGATATTTTATCTAAAGAAAAGAAAAAATCTCTGAACTTCTGTTGTGCAAAAATGATTCCCAAATGCATTATGTGTGTTACTACCAGTTTGTGCTAATCTGCAGCCTCTGAACAACTGGCAAAGTGGCTAGTGTTGACGTTGCAGCTACCACAGAGTTCCCAGTTGCTTTAAGAATTTTTAAAATTTTATTGGTATAATGGTAGGGTTTATAGCTATTCACAACATATTAATTGCAAACATTTATTTAAGTACAAGCTTTGATGCTTGATCTGTTTTCTTTAATAGAAATGTCACAGCCTTTAGATTTTATTATAATAGGGATAAATCATCACTTATATGAGTTTTCACCTAAGAGCAAAAGTTTTGGAACAAATTATAGTTAGAGTGAATCTATTGATTTAAAATATAACACCAAAATAGCTCTCTTTTTGTGTTTTTAAAACCTCCACGGACACAAAAATTGTTAATATTACTGAGCCTCCTAAAACTATTTTATGTACTGATTTGATGATTGATTGATTGGCTGATTCAATAAATATTTATTGAATGTCTGGTATGAGCCTGGCCCAGTCGTAGGTGCGTGGAATGAATACATCAGTGAACAAAACTCAACTATCCCTGTTGGCAGAGAAACAATACAATAAACATAATAAATGTAATAAAATGTATAGCATGTTAGGTTATAAGTGGTATGGTGGGGAAAGTAGAGTAAGAATAGGAGGGAAAGCATTTGGGCAGGTGATTGGAATCTTGAATAAGATAGGCCTCATTGAGAAGGTGACATTTGGACACAAGTTGATGAAAGTGTGAAAGTTGGTTATGCGACTATCTGGACAATGAACAGAGGGGACAGCCAGAGCAAAGGCCCTCAGACAGGAGTGTACTTAGAAGGGTTCAAGGATCAGCAAGGAGATCAGTGTGGCTAGAGGAGAGTGAACAAGGAGGAAAATGATTGTAAGTCAGCTTATGAGGTTTGTATGCTGAATAAATATTGTTTTAAATATTGCCTCCATGTGAATAGAAAGATGCTTAGGATAGTGGTTCTCTGCAAATGCCTGTAGAAATGTTTCTTTGGCAAATGAATTGGTGCTTATGAGAACTGGTTCTGAACTGCAGTAGAAAATGAAAAAGACTTCTGGAATGGTTGCTAATTCTACTGCTGGCAAAAGTTCAAACTGGAGTTAGAAGAACAAGAAACCAACATGAACAATGCTGATAGGTGGGTGTCTGAGTACTGCCTGGCCACAGTCATGCCCACTTTGCTAGGGGAATTAATTTTTCACTTATCTGATACTGAAAACTTATTTGGTACTGAAAAATTCCTTTTCTCTTTAATTTTTGTCCTCATGATTAGAACTCTTAACCAGAAAGGAAAAATTTCAGTATAGGGAATATACATGATTTGAAAGTTTGAGATCTGTCAACATTAGGAGACTCATACCATAGACTGGCATTATTATTTCTTGTTTATTTCTTATAGGAGAGATATTATAATTATTATAATTGTGCATTTTGTTTTCATTTTTCAAAGTATTTTTACATATATTATCTCATTTGACCATCACAGCAAATCGATGTGAGTGGTGGAACTGGCCTTCATCGACTCTTCCTTCTGGAAGGATTCAGCCTTTGAGGGGCAGTGGCAGGATATCTATGGCAGACTTGAGAAATGAATGTGGGGTTTTATTTCTCCAGCTCCCTTCCTGCCAAGCTACTGGTTAGTATGTGGAGGCTATAGTGCTTGTCCAATCTATAGTTACAGCTTTCTCTCTGGGTTCTCTCAAGGTCTAGGGCTGGTACTGGTAGCTGGTAGCTGTTACTACCCCTTAATGGCTTACCTTCATTGTGCTCAGTTTCTCAGTTTGAATGTGCCTTTCCCATTGAGACCCTGATTGAGACACTACTCGAGAAATATCAACCTACAGAGGTTGGGTGACTTACCCAATAATAGACATCTGGTGAATGACAGAGTAGGGACTTCAATCCTGGTTTTGCCACTCAGAGGCATAATCAATTTGGAATATACTACAAAGCAACTATTTCACCTGGTACATGTAAATACTATTTAAAAAAACCTTTCTATTTTGTTCTCAGATTAAAAGTATATTATATGAGCTATTATCTATTGGTATTCTTTAACTATGAATGGCCCTTTTAAAGAATAGGGCTCTTTAAAAAAGAATTATACCCTTATCCCCGCCCCCCAAATCCCTACACATATCTTATCTTCATAAGAGAAGTATGGAGATAAAATCAGGAATCATTTAAACTGTTTGTTTGGGTTGTTCACTCTGATGAATGGTGGGAATGGTGTGAGTAGTTAATTAATAATCTGTCATTTTCCCCTTTGATCTCTCTTCTGATCTACCATAAAATCTTCTTTACTCTGTGTCCAATATTCTAGTATCTTTCCCTCCAGTTGATCAACAATATCAAATATTGTCTCTAAAATCTAACCCTATCATTTCTCTGTTCCCTGCCATCCACAGGATGAAACCCAAGGCTGTTGGTTTTCCATCCGTCCTCACCCTTATATCTTATGGCCTTCTATTTTCATCCCTTCAAAACCTACACTTGCTCCAATGTTAAATTATTTGCAGAAAATAAAACATGCTTCACAGTCTCTTTTGCCTTTTTGCATTTGCTGGGTTTTTTTTCTACAATATCAACAGCCTTGCTCCTAGCCCCATTGTCTATTAAGAGAACTGCCTATCCACTAGGATTCTGTTGGGAAACATCACATGAAGATTTTTGGACCCCACAGGCTGAGCTGACAGTTTGGGGAAAGGAAAATCAACTCCTCGAGACTAGGTCTTATTTATCATTGTTTCTCCTGAGTCTTGGGTTGTTGTCTAGGGCTCTGTGCTTAGTGGACAATCAATAACTTACTTATTGCAAGAATCAAATGTATTCAATACTAATATGAAACCAGTAGATCAACTAACACACACCTCCACAAGATTAATGGAGAAAAACTTCATTTAATTCAAGTTGGAAGGAAGGGGAAGGAAGGAGAGGGGAGGAAAGAGGGAGATTGACATACTTTAACTTAATGGGCACAATATAAGGGTATGTGGCACACCACCTAGGTGAGGGGCACAACTAGGAGAGGAACACTACCTAACAAATGCAAACTTTGTAGCCTAATTGTTTGTACCCTCATAATAATCTGAAATTTAAAAATAAATAAATAAACATAGAAAAAATAAGTTATTTTTTGAGCAAATGACTTAGTGTGAGGCTCCTTCAACCAACACTTTTACAAAAAAAATATATATATATATTGAAGTTGTTTTTGCTGATTTGAATTAAAATGCTAGAAAGATAGGGTGGAGATGGGAGTAATGAGAAAATAAAAAGCAAAATTTTTTAATGTTCATCAACTGCAGAGTTCCTTGATAAGGAATCTATGCCATGGAGTCATGTTTTCACTGCAGAAGGCTCGAGTAGGATTCTATACAACTTTGGTCTCTTATCCAACCTGTGATTGATCTGTGCTAGCTTACTTTGCTGCTATTATAGAAAGGATTTTCCTTTTTCCCCCGAAGATTGGTTGACCATTTTTTCTCTACATCTCTGATAGTAAAGGTCTTTTAGTTGTCACAGCATGAGTTTCCTAACAAAGGGTCATCTGGGAAGCAGCAGTTTTGAGGATCTTACTCAGGTCATTGGAACTAGTGTTCTGGAAGTGCATGACTTTAATAATAGAAGTCAGACCCCAAGTTTGTATTACTAGTAAGAGTTTTGTACCACAAACACTCCCAGTCCATTCAGACTATCATTTGTTGAGAGGAAAATGATGCCAACTGTAATACTATCCAGTCATGCATCCCATAACATTTTAGGTTAAAAAATGAATGAACTGCATATACAATGGTTATCCTAAGGATTATAATGGAGCTGAAAAGTTCCTATCATCTAGTGACATCATAGTCACCATTACCTCATGGCACTCTACATTTACATTATTCACCTGTGTATTGTGATGCTGGTGTAAACAATATGTACAATATATAATGCTTGATCATGATAATAAATGGCTATGCCACTGTTTTAAATAGTTACTATACTTTTATCATTATTTTAGAGTACATTCCTTCTACTTATATATATAAAAAGAAATTAACTGTAAAACAGCCTGAGACAGGTCCTTCACAAAATATTCCAGAATGGCTTCAGGCGTTTTGTGGTCCTTGAGGACCTTCCAGTGTGACAAGGTGTGGAGGTGGAAGACAGAGATATTGGTGATCCTGGCCCTGTGTAGGCCTAGGCTAATGCATATGTTTATGTTTTAGTTTTTAATACAGAAAGTTAAAAAGTTAAAAAAAAATTTTAGAAAAAGGCGTACATAAGAAGAAAGAAGATATAAAGAACGGAAATATTTTTGTACAGCTTTACAGTGCATTTGTGTTTTCAGCTAAGTGTTATTACACAAGAGTTAAAAAGTTATAAGTTTATAAAGGCCAGGTGTAGTGGCTCTTGCCCCTAATCCTAGCACTCTGGGAGGTTGAGGAGGGTAGATCACCTGAGCTCAGGAGTTCAAGACCAGCCTGAGCAAGAGCAAGACCCCATTTCTAAAAATAGCCGGGCATTGTGGCGGGTGCCTGTAGTCCCAGCTACTTGAGTAGCCCTGTATACCTTTCACTTTTCTCTTACACTTATCCACGTAGACAGGGTGTTATTAAAAAAAAAAAAAAAAAAAAAAAACCATGAAAATTGAAAATAAAAAAGTAAAAATGGTCTGTAATAATGGTAAGAATTATTAGGTAATTATTTTATCATAAGTGTTCTTGTCCCTATAGTCACTTTTCTATTCTGCCTAGGGCCATTTGCTCAGTGGCCCTAGGCAGTAGAATCTTTAGGAATTATCTTAGACCCATTCTTCTGCCTTACTGTCTACATACACTTTTTCAGTTTCTGGGTCCCAATAGTTCAGACCTGACTCCTTTATGTGGCCAACATTTTTTGAGTGCCTAACATGTGCCTAATAGAATGATATAAACAAAAAGTCCAGCCCTTGCAAAACTTAACATTTTCTTAGCACTGTATTTCTCTTATTCTAAAATAAGATTTCTGAAATGAAAATGCTTTTCACAATGTTAAAACAAAACTAAACTAAAACCTAGTAGTATGTTGTGATGTGATTGCCATTACCTGTACATGTATGATTTTATTTTATTTTTTTTTTGAGACAGAGTCTCACTATGTCACCCTCGGTAGGGTGCCATGGCGTCACAGCTCACAGCAACTTCCAACTTTTGGGCTTAAGCGATTCTCTTGCCTCAGACTCCCAAGTAGCTGGGACTACAGGCATCCGCCACAATGCCCAGCTATTTTTTTGTTGCAGTTGTCTTTGTTGTTTATCTGGCCCGGGCTTGGTTCCAACCTGCCAGGCTGGCTGTATGTGGCCAGCGCCCTACCCACTGAGCTATGGGTGCTACCCTGTACATGTATGAATTTAGTGAAGCTCACAGAACCTCAGCTGAATTGTTTGCATTTGGAAGCCTCTCATGCAATTGTTGCATTTGGAAGCCTCTCAAGTCCAAAGGCAGATTGGTGATTGCCAGTTTGGAATGCTCATGTATTACTAGTGGGAATGTAAAACAGTGCAGCTGCTGTGGAAAAGTTTGTCAATTCCTCAAGTGTTAAATATAGAATTACCATGTGACCCCCACAGCTCCACTCCTAGATATTTACCCCAAAGAATAGAAAACAGCTATTAAAGTACAAGTACATACATGTTCATGGCAGCACTATTCACAATAGTCAAAAGGTGGAAACAGCATAAATGCCCATCAATGGATGAATCGATAAACAAATGGTGGTATATACATACAATGAAATATTATTCAGCCACAAAAAGGAATGATGTTCTGATACATGCTACAATGTGGAGGAACCTCCATTTATGAGATATCTAAAATAGATACAGCCAAAGAGTCCAAAGGCAGATTAGTGATTGCCAGGGGCTAGGGAGAGGGGAGGATAGGGAGAAACTGCTTAATGAATAAGGAAAAATAATGGAAATGTTTTGGACCTAGATAGAGCTGGTGATTGCCCAACAGTGTAAAAATACTAAATGCTACTGAATTATTCACTTTAAAGTGATTAATTTTATGTTGCATAAATTTTACTTCAGTTCTTTTTTTAAATATTATACTGTGATACAAAATTGAAATGAAACGTTATTATGTGCTCTGAAGTTTACCTGTTATATACCATTCCATGAAATCAAAAACATAATAAATTATCAAATCTCATTACATAGATTCTAGAATTAAAGAATTCAAAGAGATTGGTACGACCTTTTCATGTGTCATCAAGGAATGTCATTTAGGCACCTGACATCTATATGTCAAAAGCTCAACTTCCAATGGAAGCTGTATGACTTTTCATAATTAAATAAGAGGTGTGTCCACATTCATTTTCCCCTCAGCAGCTCTGAGTATATTAATATGGTGCACTCATGAATAATCATGAGTAGTATCACCCTTTGCAACCATGTCATGGAGCACTAGTGTCAGAATCATAATGTGCGTGGGGGTGAGCATATCCAAGAGTAAGAAGCAGAATCCAGCTGGGAACATTATAGACCAGGTCCTCTGTTCTAACTACTGCATTGCCACTGATAGGATCTCACTTATAAGAATACTCTCCTATTGCTATATGCCAAGTCTTAAATCTCAGAACTCAATGGCATGGTGAGCTCATGTTTCCATACTTTACAGGCCCCA
This sequence comes from Loris lydekkerianus, assembly GCA_963574355.1. Taxonomy (NCBI): domain Eukaryota; kingdom Metazoa; phylum Chordata; class Mammalia; order Primates; family Lorisidae; genus Loris; species Loris lydekkerianus. The sequence goes on from CAUYPK010125682.1 coordinate 48,901, forward strand.
AACCTGACCAGCCCACACCTAGTCCATGTCTTCTTGGAGCATCAATGTCCCTGCATATGACTAGAGCATGAAACCATGACAGTAAATAACATGACCCTTGAACAGTGGTACTTACGCCTTTGCCATTCCTTTCCTCTGATGCCTCCTCTCACCATATCTCCTGGCTGTTGTCTTTGTTCTGATTGTTGCTTTAAACCTGCCAGTACTTTTCCACTATGTTACTGCCACTGTTGGAAATACCTACTTGATTTTTATCATCATCATCCTCTGCGGCCAGTGTCTCCAGATCTCTGTTCCTGTATCAGCATTTCCACTAATCTACTCTGCTATGCTCACCTCACATGCTAACCACACTCTTCCCTCAAGACCTTGAGAAGCATCTGCTCTTTCTTCTCCTGCTACTTGGAGTTTGTTGCTGCTTTTCCTACCTCCAGATCTCAGATGATCTTCTCTTTATGGTTATTAGTGAAGGATTTTCTTCTTGTCTGTCTGCTTCCAAGGGGTTCCCAGTGACAAGAGTTACTGTGGTGTAGGGTCCTAGGAACAGTGTTATTTCACTCCTATTACACAGTCTTCCCATTCTTGGACTATTAAACGTGGATCCTTCTTGCCTACGTATTAGAACCATGCACCATACCTGGAAACACTGATCGCATCTAACCGCAGGCCCACTGTACCTGCCTCTTTCCTCATTTATGGTGCTTTTCTCTCCCTCAGGGGGCTGCCTGTTTTCCCTCTTTTTGACTGGAAGTGACATTTAAGCTTAGGGCTAAAGGAAAAGTAAGAATTAGCTAGTGGAAAAAGAGAGGCAGGATTGGGTAGGGTGTATAAAGCACATAAGAGATCCGGTAGAAAGAATAGCCTGTGCAGAGTCCCAGAGGCTAGAAGCAGTGTGAATGTGTAATAAAAGGTGTAGTAGGAAACTGCGAGCATTACCATGCATGGTAGAGTGCGAAGGCTTAGGTGGGAAGAAGTACCCCTGGGAAGTTAAGTTGTGTCAGATCAAGGAGTGTCTTTCCTTGATATGGAGGACAAGAAAAAAAAAATAATCTGGAAATGAAACTGGCTGAATTTTCCCAAGTGCAGGTGTTTTATTCTTTGCTAATTTTTCTCTGGCCCCAAGGGCTAGAATACCAGCTGCTAACATTTTGTAAGCCTTCTGCATGGCTTGCATTTATTCTTGGTCATTTTCTCCATCTTCCTTTCTACTCCATGGGACTGGTCTAGACTTACTGTTCATTTTCTGGATCTCTTGACTGGTATGGACCGGGTGGCTGTTTCAAGTTTCCAGGACCCAGTTATCAGCCCTGCCAACTTTTGGATATGTTGTGACTCTCAGATGAATCCTTCTTGCCTGCATACGGCCTCGTCCAAATCCACCAGATTTAAATAGTCACCACATGGATATCTTGAAGATAAAATCACCATGACAACCCTACAACAAGAATCATACACCTATGGCAACAGAAGACTGTGTTCCCACAGAGAATCTCCCACCCTGTCCGTCTTCGTGATCCCTCCCAAGTGCAGCATTGCGGGACAGATCCAGCTCACTTTCCTCTTGTTCTTCTTTGGGCTCTGGAATTTGACTGTTTATTCCATTCATTTGATGATTAGTAATATCCTCTTACATTTCCTCTCTAACTGTATCATTTAGCTTTCTTTATATTTCAGTCTTGCATCCCTAACTAGTGTTGTGTTCCTTTAGGGCAGAGAACATGGATTTAAGTTCTTTGAAGCTTCCCCGAGGCCAGTCCTATGCCTGGAGACATAGGGGATATCTGGTGTATGTTTGCTAAGTGAAATCATTGGCTGGCAATTAACTTGAAGGGAGTCAGGGAGAACTTAGAGATGGTTCACCCAGGCAGAATGGGTTGGAGGCCTGGCAGTTATTAGCCCAGCCAGGCTGCTCACACCCTACTTTTTTCTGCTCTCCTCTGTAAAACAAATGTGATAGGGAAAACTTCAATGGGATCATATGAAATAGCGTATCAACAAATAAAATCACAATTATTATTGTTTATAGAAATGGTCCTTGGGGTTCAAATAATCAGAAGTACAGGGAAAGATTAGGACAGATTATTCATCCTGAAGAAGACCAGAAAAAGTTACTGATTTGTTGGATTAAGGAAAAGAAGCTCTTTCTTAGATGAAATACTGCTCTGGAGTTGGACCTGCATGATTTGAATTTTGGTCCCATTGTTTGCAAGATGTGTAACCTTGAGGCAAGTTAACCCCCATGCACCTCAGTTTTATAATCTATAAAATGGGGATAATAATATTTTTGCACAAAGTTGTTGTAAATCATCAAATAATCCCTATAAAGTGTTTATTAGCACAGTGCCAAGCATGTAGTAAGGCTCAGAGTAGGCTGGTTTGTTTATTGCTACTTGCATTATTTACCTGTTGCTATATAATTAACAACCCTCAAATGCGGTAGTTTAAAACAGTGAGTGTTTATGATGGTTTTTGAGTCTATGGGTCTGGGTTTTTTTTTTTTTTTTTATCCTAGTTGTGCTATTCATGCCTTTGCCGTCAGTTATTGAGCAGGTAGGCGGTTCTGCTGATCGTGGCTGGATTCTCTCACATGTGGTTAATGGACTATAGGTTATTCTAGAATGACCTTGGCTGAACTCACTGGACTATCTTCCATGTGGTCTCTCTCCATAAAGAAAACCGGGGCTTGTTCACATAAGGGCTGGACAGAGTTGAGAGAGAGAGCAAGAACTGACACAGTGGGATTTCTAGTACTTCCTATTGGCTAAAGCAGATCACAAGGCAAGCCCAGATAAAAGAGTGGGGGGAAAGGTTATGTCTCTTACAGGAAGACCTACAAAGTCATATTACAAAGAGCATAGGTACAAGGACGGGTAAAGTTTGTGGCTGGTTTTGCAGCTGATATACCACACCACCCTTAATTCCTTCTAGAAATAATAGAAACAGGTATTTGCATCATAGTTTAGAGATTACAAAGACATTTTGTCTGTAACCACTGAGTCTTAAAAGAAAACTGTGAGTTAAGTATTTTTGAGCCTTTACAATATTTTAGATACTAACTTCTTTTTTTTTTTTTTTAAAGAGACAAGTTCTCATCTCCCTCGGTCCCCTAGGCTGAGTGCAATAGTGTGGTCATAGCTCACTGCAACCTGGAACTACTGGGCTCAAGTGATCCTCTCACTTCAGCCTCCTTAATAACCAGCACTAGAGGTGCACACCACCATGCTGGGCTAATTTTTAAAACAAATTTTTGTAAAGACTGGATCTTGTTATGTTTCCCAGGCTTGTCTTGAACTCCTGACCCAAGCTATTCTCTCATTTCAGCCTCCCAAAGTGCTAGGATTACCCACATGAGCCACTGCACCAAGCCACATTCATCTTTTGAAACCTTTTTCTTGCCCTTCAAGCACACATTGATTGCTAACATTTGAGAAGTAAGGTTTCCTCCTCCGTAGTGCTCTCCTGACTCTTCAAGGGTGATGTTATTTACCTTCATGATTTCATACGCCGGACATTGACAGTTCATACTAAACCCAGCTTTGTTTTTCTATGTCTAGTTGCTATTGGCTGACTCCTCATAGTTGTAACATGGCTACCTCAAACTCAGCATGCCCAGCTGTGTAGACAGATGTGTTATTTTAAAATATAATTAAATTGATAACTCAAAGAGTATAAATGCTGTGAAAAGACAAGACACATGTAGTAATTGTTTGACTTTTCTATGACCTTTATGTATGACCTTTAGCCCTTTAAAATTTTAGAGATACTGGAAATGGCTTTTGGTAATCAAGATTCTTAGGAAAATTCTCCCTGGACAAAGGCATTTCCTACTCAGCTTTCATCTTGGGCCAGTAGGTAGGGTCCTGAATGTAGATTAGGTAGCCAAGAAGCTTAGGAAATTTCAGAGTTTTTATTTAGGGTTTTAGTGGTGCTTCTAAATATAGCATGTCCCATTTTTCCTTTTCCCTCAAACTGTCTCATTGATGTAACATGAAACCAAATAAAACAGAGCCAAACAGCTTGAAAGAGTGAATATCATGTGTTGAAAAGGAATATCACAGTATCACCTGATAAAAATAGCTTGTACCCACAGCAAGCAGAGATTGGTGCTCTCTGGGAGTGTGCATGTTTTTTAAACGTTTTATTCACTCTCCCCTCCGCAAGAAATAGATAGGGCTTTGCCCTATCAAGTAGGAGGTTGATGTACAGGGGCAGGGAAAGAATCTTTAAGTTTGCTGGCCAAGTAATTTTTAAAAAGAAGCAAAAGAAATATATTTTAAATGGTCGTTTATTTTTCCATGTTACCAGTCAAATATGTCCATATTCTTGAGGAGTGAGGTAGAGTTTTGACAAAGTCAAGGTGAAGATGTCTGAAGAGGAATAAGTAAGGAACTATATCATTTATGTATTCTACCTGCTTTAACCCAGGGACTATATCATTTATTCACTCAACAGACATCAACCAGGAATGTCAACCTCTGGATGTCCAGAGGATACAAAAGTGAAATAGACAGTGATCCTCAAGGAGTGTCCAGCCATGTAAGGAAGACGTACTTATTCATACAAATACTACGACATTGAAAAAGACAGATACAGGGCGGCACCTGTGGCTCAATGGAGTAGGGCGCCGGCCCCATACGCCAGAGGAGGTGGGTTCAAACCCAGCCCCAGCCAAAAACTGCAAAAAGAAAGGAAGGAAGGAAGGGAGGGAGGGAGGGAGGGAGGGAGAGAGAGACAGATACAGTGAAGGAGGTATAGATGAAGTGATAAGGAGTTTGTATGTTCTGTCATTTATTCTGACAAAAAGTTGATTAAGTAGGTGCTGGAGACATGGCTTACATTCTAGCAGGGCACATAAAGAACAAGCTAATAAACTATTAAATAAAATAGTTTTGTTGTAGATCATCATGAAGTACTGTAAGGAAAATAAAGTAGGTAAATGGAGGTATTATAGTTCTAGGTAGATGGTCAGGGATATGTGGAGATGCGAGTGGGGAGTCAAAGGTCTTCCTGACATCAAAGACTAGACATAACAAGACATCAGAGAACAAGGTTGTGTTTGGGGAAGAGCAGTCCACTTTGAGAGGTATGGCTGTGAGTGAGAGGGCATAGCAAAGCCCAGAAAAATTGGTTAACCTCCATACCGGTTAACCTCCACATTCTAGTAGTTTGAAGAGTTCTGAAGAGGAATAATAAGGCAGGACCAAGTTGGGACCAATGGTTGGAGGTTGCAGGGGCGAAAATCTTTACAGGCTAACAGCAGGGTGTAGGAGAGCTTGTGGCACTGTGTTAAAAAAAAAAAAAAAAAAAAAAAAAAAAACATGGTAAGCTGCCTGTGAACTCCATAGAGCCACAGGAATGTGCCTTGTCATTTTTATATCCCTGTTGCCTGTCACAGTGTCTGACATATAACAGGTGATCACGAATTGATTTTTTAATTGCATTTCTGAATATCACGTTTGTTTGACGAAATATATGAATATTCCTGCAGGTGTTCATTTGGGATGGCTATGGATTTAAATGGAAGTCTACAGATGATTTTTCTCCAAAAGGATGACCTATTCTATTTTGGTACCCCTGGATGAAATGAAGTAATAATAACCCTTTATTTATTTTGTTTAAGGCAAGCATGAAACAAAGTTTATTGAGAAAGAGAAAGTTGGGTTTACAGAACAAGAAAGCTTACAAAGCTGGATACATCTGCCATAGATAGCAAAGGGGCCCCCATTTCCAAGGCAAGTAGGCAAAGAGGCCAATAACCTTTTATTTCATAAACATTTTTTTTTCTTTCTGGGATCACAGAACATAGAGTTTTGTTTTGTTTTGGCTTTGTTTTTTACCATGGAGCTGTGCCTGATTTAAACAGGGTATGTTAATTTAATTTCTATTTATTCCACTTATTCACAGACATTTCTTTATTTTAAAGGAAGTAAGTAATTTACCCAGTGGCTTTGCAACTGTAAGTCCATGCTTTTCCTATTACATTCTGCTGACTTACACAAAGCAGATTTCATTTTATGCAAGCTTTGTTAATGTATCTTTCTGTGTCATATTTTAATTTCTCTAACAGCAGTGTCATTTTACCAGCTAAGAGCACTGCCTGTTTTGGATAGAGACCTAGCCACTGTGAGGATGAGGCTACTTTGCTGTTTGTCCCCTGGTCAATAAAGCCCTTCTGGATCTCTCTGGCTCCTGTTTTTGTCTCCTGTTACTGATTACCTGTTGCATTTATACATACTGCTCCACATCCCTTTTACTTAGCTTGTTCTCTTATTAATCTGGTTGTCTTGTCTCCTAAACAGGTTGTAGGTTCTTCTAAACCAAAGGCTGTGTTTTAAACTAGATGCTAACTCCACTAGTGTTTTTTCCAACTCTAGACACGGGTACGTGTTAGCTACTTGTTTGATTCAGAATCACTTATGGCTGAAAGGAAAGTTGAACTCCTACAGGACAAGAATCATGTCATTAACCTTACTTATATTCCTAGCCACTAGTGTTTGGCCCAGAGTAGTTTTTCAAAAAAAATTTTTTGATATGTGGTCTTGGTTCCCCTGCACCTTTGTAATTTGTTCCTGGCGTCTCTATTTATCAGTGTTCGTCTTAGTGATGTTGGCAACCTTTGAGGCAAGGTCTAGGATTTATCTCTGCAATAACGGTAATAATAATAACAACTTGGTTTTTTAGAGTTACACTCATGTGCTGGGCATTATCCTAAGCACTTTACATGAATTCTCTTATTAAATCCTTGCAACCACCCTCTGAACCCAGGCAGTCTGACTCCAAAGCCCACAATCCTCACCTCAGCACTATATTGCCTTTGTAGCCCCTTCCTGTGCTCAGTAACTCACAGAGGACCAGGGCTCCTGAATTTCTGGGCAAGGTGAGTTGAAGGTATTACCTAAGTATTTTAAAAATTTCTAAATCCTTCCTATTTTAGTGTCTGGGCTGTTCATATCTTCTATGAAATTCTGTAGCTTCTTTTTTCCTCTTGCATGGATTTGCTAAGTACCAAATAATTGCAGGGAGTAGCCAGACTAGACTAGAAGTGATGTGCTTACTATTCCTGGATTTGCCATGTAGCAGGATTCCTAGTTTTCCTGAGATTTCCTAGTTCTCTTGAGACTTAAAGGTGTTGAAAACGGAAGGATGTATGGGATGTAAGTAACGGTCACTGGAATGGAAGAAACAGAAGTTTGTGAAACAGTGTTTCTAGTTTTCAGGAGATATAATAAAACTGAAAAGGCCAGAAAAGGTTGAGGACTGCATTTATATTCCTGAATCCTCATTTGGATTTCTACCCATTTTTTAAAATTAAATCATAAACACATAGATCATGTATACCTTAATGCATCTATGGGGTACAACAGATGCATTGTTCTGATTTCATATAGAATTAGAAGCGTTTACATCACACTGCTTAATATATACCTTATCTCATTTACTTATTGTGTTACAGACATTTATATTCTACACTTAATAGATCTGACATGTACCCTTGCATTATGCACTACTCATTTATTACTATTTAAGAGTGGTTGAGGTGGGGGAGGGAAGAATTAGCTCCTCCCTGGGACTCAATTCCCCATCAGTTTCATTTCCTCTTAACTAGCCTATGCTTTCATTTGACAGAAAGACTGTAGAGTAGGAAACCGCTACTGTTAAATGGTGCAGTTTCAGAAAGTTACATAATCATCTTAGACTCACTTTTTTCCTCTGTAAATATGACATACTCCATGGGACTGTTGGCAGAATAAATGAGGTCCAAATTCGTTCCCGTGGTTTGCAACATCCAGTGTGTATCTGATCTCAGCCTGCCTCTCTGACCTAATCTCAGATCACATCAGCCCTTTCTCACCTGACTCCAGCTTCATTTACCCTCCTGCTCTTGTTCCAGGATGCCCACCTGGCACTTTGGTGCCAGCCTACTCTACCTGCACTTCCAGACCTCCACAGAGCTCCCCTTTAATTTGGCTCAAGCCTGTGCTCAGATGACCCCTTCTCAGAGCACCTTCTGCGACTCCCAGTCCAGAAGAGCTCTCCCTCCCTCCCTGTTATGTCAACCTCTTTTATCCTTCCTCATTTTCCTTTTCCTGCTTACTGCTATCTAAAACTATCTTTTTATTATTATTACTTGTTTGTGTCCTATGAGGCAGGGATTTTAGTCTCTAGTTTTCTTGTCTCTTCAGCCCCTCCAGTGGCACATTGTAAGTAAGTACTTAAACAGTGTTTCTTGCCATGAATGTAAACATCCTCTGCTCTTCATTCCTCATGGATAGACTTCTTGATTTCAGCTCTGTAACAACTTTTTTCTGTGTTGTGTATCTTATTTTTTACAAATTTAGCCAATAAAAGATTATTGGACAATTTGATTGCAGAAACTCAGGTTCACCACGATTACAGCTTCCTACTGGACGAGGAGGCTGCCTTTTGTGTAGAAATTGTTAGGTGCAGGCTTATCACTGGCTGATAATTTTGAGAAAAGCAGCTAAGGTGGGATAGGAAGAACTGAATTAGAGTAGACCAAGAGACAACCAAGAACATTGTCTGAACATGATGGAGACTGTAATAGAACTTGACGGGCAAGGAGTGCCAACAGCCTTAAAGTTACTGATGATATGACCTTGATCAAGTCCTTTTTATCTCCTCTGCATTGCAGTTTCCTTGTCTGCAAGGAAGGAAATAAGATCCATAAATGGAGGAGGAGAAAGGGCAGGGGCTGCCTTCCACTTAAGAGATGTTGTAACACTGTTGAAAGAATGTATGTGCTAACAGTTTATATCAAGTAGCACTCACATAAATTGACATAAATGCATATAAAGTGGTTGGCACCCAGTAACTACTCAACAAATGGTACCTGTTACTATTTACATTAACATTATTAAATCACTTGGGAACGATTTGAAACACTTGTAAAGATTTGAATGTCTTACTAGTGTTAATGATTGATTTTCCTTGAATTTAAACAAACTTTTGGATTATCTTCTGTTCCCTGTTTGCATTTATAAACATGGAAAGGCCCATGAGTGTAGTAAGTAAGAATATGGACTTTGGAGCGAAGACAGAAATGAGTTCAAGTCCTGAAGTAAATGAATAAACATGTAAGCAAATGGACTAAGATTCAAACCTAATCTTAGCCTATGCAAGTTTCAATTTCCTTTCCCTGTCAAATTCCTGTCCACCATTGAAGGAGGCACTGTGTCCAAAATACCAAGAGCAAGAGACAACCCGTGGCCAGGGTAATTCGCACCTGCCTTTTGTACCTCCTCGTGAACGTGAGCCACCCTAAGGCCTGTGCCTGAGTCCACGCAGCCCCACCGGGCCTTCCCATTGTTTTATGAGACAGATGCCAAGACCAGTCAGAGGGGCAGCCCCTCACTGCTGTCTTCACTGATTGATGACGAGAAGCCTAGAACAGAAAGAGCTGTGGACAGGTCACTGTCTCCCTCAAACTCATCAAGCAGGGACACAGATCTTCCTTGCTTCAGTAGTTAGACATACCTTGAATTTCCTGCACATCTGTTGTCTTTGTGACCATTGGAAATGACGTAAATAATAACCCTGAAACAAAGATTGGTGAGTGCTTGCTGAACATCAGACTTTATGCTTTATCTTTTATCTGAATTCTTCCACAACATGAGGAAGTGTAGTGTTTTTATTATCTCCATTATACAGATAAAGAAACTGAGGTTCCAAGAGATGAAATACCTTTCTCAGGTACCCCAGCTGGAAATTGGAGGAGTTGGGATGTCAACCAAACTCATCTAACTCCAGAGCCTGAGCTGGGTTGTCACTCTCTAATCTTGTGCCTTGTCTCTGCCAGACTGTGAACTTTTGGGGAAGAGAAAGAGCTTGTATTCCCCTTTAGTCCCCATTTATCTCCTGTGCTGGGGTCATTAAGATGAAATTTTAAAATCTCTTCTATGTAGATGATGCCCTAAACTGCATCTTAAGTTAGAAGGTAGAATATGCTGTGCATTCTGTTCAGCCTTTGTCCACACAGTCTCCCTCTAGCCTCACAGCACCTAGGACTGGAGGGTTTTATTGTCACATCTTTACAGAGGAAGAAACATTCTATTAGTCCTTCATAGCAAGTAGTAGAGTTGGGATGTAAACTCAGGGTCCTTAACTTCCTATTTGAATATTTTCCCTCTTTAAACTTTTAGGAAATTTGGAGATTTTGTGGATATAGGCAAGGACATTTGACACATTCTCTTCTAATTTTTTTTTAAAGTTTCTCTTAATTGTGAGGCAAAAGTTATTTTAATCTTTAATACAGGCACAAATGCTCTATTGATTTTTTTTTTTAAAGGAAGATAACAAAACCCATGTCCCTCTTTTTGTGAAAAATCATTATTACTAGGTGTTGTGGTCGGCAAGATGCTAAATAAGGATTCTAGCTAAAATGCTTTGCAAAACCATTTCAATGCAAAATCAATAATATACATAAACAATTTATGATAAAATGAATTAAGAACAAAACAACTCCTTACATTTTAGTGAACACACACACACACAAGAGAAATATTAACATAAAATGTTAACTTTCAGAGTTTGTAGCTGCTTTATAAATGCGAAAAACACCAAGAGTACTTGTCTGAATATGATTATGACCATAACTAAACTAGACAGGCAAAGGGGTATCAAAGACCCCAAGCACTTAAGAAAGTAGAAGACACAGGCCTGAGAAATCCTGGAAGCTCTGGATGTCCAGGTAAGACTCATATACCTTTAGATGCTTTTTGGACATCTTCAGTAGATCATGTGAATAGGACTGTGAGCTGAGATTTGGCTGGGTCTGGCTGCCAGACATGCTGGGTCACTGGCAGCATATGCAGGAGGGGCGAGTGAATGAGTTTGGTGACCAGCATTCTGGATAACATAATTTGACAGGTTTTATTGGTAAAGCGCAAGATCGAGGGTGGAGGGGCCACAGACTGTGCATGTAGCATGACCTAGCTAGCAGGCTAGGCTGTGCCTCTCTAGTTTGTGGCAAAAGCCCAGCCAGAGTCTTTTATAGCACTGAGGACTTGTTTTGTAATTATTTGTATTTTTGTCTTATCTCTTCCTTAAGGAGCTAATCTCTGACCAGTTCCTTATGTTAACTGTCCATGTTGTCTACACTCCAGAGTAGACACTCTAGGAATAGCTGTTGAGTAAATTAAAGGATAGTTTAAAGAATACTAATAAGGAGATCAGGTACAAAAATGATGATAGTGGAAATAATTGCTGCCATTTGTCAAGCATCTTCTGTTTGCCGGATGCGTTGTTCGCATTTGTGTTTCTTATCTTTCAGACCAACATCCTTTTGGTAAATGTTCACTGGGACTGATTATACATAGTGTGTTAGGCCTCGGGCTGGAGGGAGGAAAGGGACCCAGTCTGTTACCTTGAGGAACTCACAGGAAAGAGGAAGTACAATTATCATATGGTTGTGAGCTCAGTACTGCAAAAGCTTTGGGAGTTCCTGCAGACTGACCTAATAACTTTGGGGGGAAAGAGAGATCATGGAGCTAAGTCTTAAAGGTGAAATAGAATTTTGCTGGATGAAGACATTGGCAGTCAGGATGGGGAGACAGGTCAATCTCAGTAGAAAGAATTATAAAAGCAGAGATGAGAAGATGCTTAGCTATGTGATGGTGAGCACCTGCTGTGTGCTAAGCACTGGGAATACAATTATGAGCAAAACCTCATGGAGCTTGTAATCTAGTGCAGGGGATACCATAAATAATAGTGAAAACATAAACATTTATCTATAAATTATGATAGTGCTATGAAGGAAAAGAATAAGATGCTAAAATAATAGAACAGAATTTGGAAATGGAGTAGCCAGGAAGAAAGGAAGATGAAGTGTATGCCAGAGGAGGAGTACTTGTGTGTGTGCAAAGGCCTTGAGGCAGGGAATTGCTTGGCATGTTTAAGGGGCTACAAGGCCAACAAGGAGACAGGTGAAGACAGATCATGTAAGTTCTAGTCAGTAACATTTTAGGGAATTCTATTCTGTTCTGTATTATTCTAGGTTCAAAGAAAAGTAACTGAAAGGTTCTGAGAGGGGTAGAGGCGTGATATTTTCTCCTTCATATTATAATGGAAATTTTGAAAGATACAGTGAAGTTAAAAGAGTTTTAAAGTGAGCTCCTATATACTCATCACATAATACCATTTTCCTTTTATTGTATCTAAAGATTGATTTATTTTAAAGTGCTCTGGCCTCTTTGTAAAAGTGTTGGAGAGGAAGAAGAGGGAGAAGTGGGAGCTCTAGCCTTAGTCCCATTATTTAGTGCCAATGTAGGTTAAGAAAGCTCGAGCGTGGTGGCCTGCATGGGCGTGGCAGGGTCCCGACCACAGTGGGTTTTATGGATCATGCCAGGATACTGATGTTCCCTGACTTACAATGGTTCCATTTAGGGTCTTTCAACTTAATGATGGTGCAAAGGCAATATACATGGAGTAGCTCAACATAACCTCATCATAAAGCAAGGGAAATCGGTAAATGCAGGCTATGGGGAGGCAGCAAACCATTTCGGTTGAGAGTCTAGTAGTTCTCCCTTAGCAGAAGCTTCACTTGGCATGGTTACTTGCGGTCGACTGAAGTTTGAAAAATATTATGTGCAATAAGATACTTCGAGAGAGACCACATTCACATAATTTTAATTTACAGTGTGTTATTATAGTTATTCTATTTTATTATTAGTTATGTTTAATTTCTTACTGTGCTGAGTTCCTAAATTAAACTTTATTCTTGACATACATGTATAGGGAAAATAATAGTATCTATAGGGTTTGGCACTATCCCAGCTTCAGGCATCCATGGGGGATGTTAGAATATATCTTCGATGGAGAAGGAGGTTCTACTGTAGTGTGATCAAGTGTGCATATTCCAAGGGTCCTGGAGGTAGTATTGTACAAGGAAAGGTCTGACATGGGATAGAGCTGGGGCTGGGAGACGAGCGTGGAGCCAGTAGTCCTCCGCAGGAGAGAGGATAAGCTGTGCCATGTAGGGCCTCTTAAGAGGACTAGCAATAAAGAGGGAGCAGTAAATTTGGTAATTATTTAGGGGTACAATGCCTGACCATAATCGTTGCTTGGTAAGTGCTCTTTGAGTGAATTAAAGTACAATGAGCAGGATTCAGAGAGTCCTTGTGATGAAAGATGAAGAGATGAGTTGTAACCCGTGCAAGTCTTTCAACCTCTCTGAGCCTCAGTTCTTCATCTGTGAAATGGAAAAAATAAGAGTTATTCTGATATTCGTCAAGGTTCTCCAGAGAAATAGAATTGATAGGATCAATGGGATGTGTGTGAATGTGTGTGGAGAGAGAGAGAGGGAGGGAGAGAGAGATTTGCAAGGAATTGGTTCACACAATTATAGAAGTTGACAAATCCCCAAATCTGTGGTCAAAAAGACTGACACCCAGGAGAGCTCATGGTGTTGTTTCATTCCAAATGCTGGTGGGTTTGAAGTCCACAGAAAGCCAACGTTTCAGGTCAAGTTCGAAGGCAGAAAAGAATTGATGTCCCCATTTAAGGCAATCAGGCAGGAGGAGTTCCCTCTTACTCAAAGGTGTTGGGAGTCAGTCTTCTGAAACTCACTCAAATTAGGGAGGACAATCTACTTTACTCAGTCTGCCCTGAGTCAAATGTTAATCTCATTTAAGACACCTCACAGACACACCCAGAATAATGTTTGCCCAAATATTCAGGCACTCTGAGGCCCAGTCAAGCTGATATCTAAAAAATTAAACATCATACTTTCTCTGCTTGCTGTGAACTGCTGCATGAGTTATAAAATACTGGACAAACAGTTTACTGTTCTGTTTTAGTTGCCTTATTTAGTTTTCACAGTAACCCTGCCCCTTCTTCTTTTTACTCCTGGGAGAGGTCCATGCCTATAATTGCTAGTACACACAGATGCCCTGCATTATGACATGGTGAAGAGGAGTGTAGGCCCTAGAGCCAGCCTGCCACGGTTTGAATCCCAGCTGTGTCACTAGCTGCATGGCTTTAGGGACAAGTCACTAACTCTTGCCTCAGTTTCCTCTTCTATGAAATGGGGTAGTAATTATAAAGTACTTAAAATAGAGCCTGACATTTAGTACATAAATATATCCTGTGTGTATACACAGTGTGTGTGTATGTTTATACATGCTTGTGTATATGTTGCAGTGATTGTTGGTAGTGGTGGTGGCAGTGATTACACAAAGAGCAAACTCACCTGCTTTCAGGCACCAGTCAGGTAGCATTAGTGTGTGAAATAGCCAACAATATGTCAGTAAGGAGAGGTGGAGTACATGGAGACCTAGAGCATGTCCTCTTAACTTAAAGGCATTAAAATCCAAGAATTTCCAAAACACTGCGTGGGCAACATAAAACCCTGTCCTTTTTTGAGCCCTGGGCTGCCATATGCCAAGCTGTGTGATGTGTGTTTTACAATTAGTTCCCTTGACAGTTGCCCTAGCAGTGTGGTCCATTTTATAGATGTCAAAATCAATGTTCACGTACCAAGTAATACATACTGGGGGAACTGGAACTTAACAACGGGAACAGAGGCCTGACTTCAAAGCCAGTAGGGTTCTTTTGAGCCTATCTACCATACAGTCTCAAGTATGCTGGGTGAATGGAACTGGAGTAGTCAGCCCATCTCCTGTCCATCATCACTGACCACCTTGTGGATGTGATCTCTTGCACATCTGTGGTAGAGATGAGGCAAGCAAAAAAGGGAAGGTGCCTATATTCCTTACAGTCTCCCTAGAATGTCTTCTAGGTCTTTCCTCTGCAAATCATGCATCTTGCTGATATCACTCCCCCTTCTCCATTCCCATGCTTATCATTTGTGCCTCTATGGGGGTTAGAGCCATATTCATTTTTCTATCTCCTGCTGCACAAGCACAATGGTATCCATTGAGTAACATCCACTGGGTTTGAGTTTTAGTCTTTGTCAATCTCTCATCAAGTGGTGAACTCTGGGCAACTAATTTACCATCTAAGTTATTCAGTTTCTTAATCTCTATTTTTATTTATTTTAATTTTATTTATTTTTTAACTGTTTTTTTATTTTGATTTTTTTTACTTTTTTAAAATTCTCTCTTTTTTATTTTATTTTTTGTTGTAGTTGGGGATTCATTGAGGGTACAATAAGCCAGGTTACACTGATTGCATTTGATATGTCAAGTCCGTCTTGCAATCCTGTCTTGCCCTCAAAAGGTGTGGCACACACCAAAGGCCCTACCCCCCTCCCTTCTTCCCTCTCTCTGCTCTTCCTTTCCCCACCCCTTCCTCCTTCTTTCTCTCTCTGCTCTCCCCTTCCCTTACCCCCACTGTGACCTTAAATGTCCTTAATTGTCCTCATATCAAAATTGAGTACATAGGATTCATGCTTCTCCATTCTTCTGATACTTTACTAAGAATAATGTCTTCCACTTCCATCCAGGTTGATATGAAAGATATAAAATCTCCATTTTTTCTTTTAATGGCTGAATAGTATTCCATGGTATCCATACACCACAGCTTATTAATCCATTCCTGGGTTGGTGGGCATTTAGGCTGTTTCCACATTTTGGCGATTATAAATTGAGCTGCAATAAATAGTCTAGTACAAGTGTCCTTATGATAAAAAGGTTTTTTTCCTTCTGAGTAGATGCCCAGTAATGGGATTGCAGGATCAAATGGGAGGTCTAGCTTGAGTGCTTTGTGGTTTCTCCATACCTCCTTCCAAAAAGGTTGTACTAGTTTGCAGTCCCACCAGCAGTGTAAAAGTGTTCCCTTCTCTCCACGTCCATGTCAGCATCTGCAGTTTTGAGATTTTGTGATGTGAGCCATTCTCGCTGGGTTTAAATGGTATCTCAGGGTGATTTTGATTTGCATTTCTCTAATATATAGGGATGATGAATATTTTTTCATACGTTTGTTAGCCATTCATCTGTCATCTTTAGAGAAGGTTCTATTCATGTCTCTTGCCCATTGATATATGGGATTGTTGGCTTTTCTTTTTTTTTTTTTCATCATAGCTGTGTACATTAATGTGGTCATGGGGCACATGGCACACATTTTCATCACACTGGTTAGCATAGCCCTCCTGGCCTTTTCTTAGTTATTGTGCTAAGACATTTACATTCCACATTTACTAAGTTTCACATATGCCCTTCTAAGATGCACCGCAGGTATAATCCCACCAATCCTCCTGTCTCTGCCCACCTCCTCCCTCCCTCCCCTGCCTTTCCCCCTTCCCCCTATTCTTAGGTTATAACCGGGTTATAACTTTCCTGTGAAAGCCATAAATTAGTTTCATAGTAGGGCTGAGTACATTGGGTACTTTTTCTTCCATTCTTGAGATACTTTACTAAGAAGAATATGTTCCAGCTTCATCCACATAAACATGAAAGAGGTAAAGTCTCCATCTTTCTTTAAGGCTGCATAATATTCCATGGTGTATATATACCACAATTTATTAATCCATTCGTGGATCGATGGGCACTTGGGCTTTTTCCATGATTTAGCAATTATGAATAGGGCTGCAATAAACATTCTGGTACAAATATCTTTGTTATGATGTGATTTTTGGTCTTCTGGGTATATGCCCAG